>CM026297.1:1533048-1581836 GCA_014851415.1 Cnaphalocrocis medinalis
CGTGCGTGCACACAATCCCGGAAGCAAAATGGCACTGTTTGTTAATTTTTGAGCAAGGATCGCGGGCCAGGGAAAGGGGCGTGGCTTGAGCTTCGACGCGAGGTTTGCCGGGATTTATCAATGAAATCTCGAGGCGGTCGAATACGCAAATCGATACTCTCTACGCTTTCTATCTAGGTGTGCGTGTCACACATTAATAATGAATTGTTTACCAAAAATGGCTTAGTTTAATGGATAATTTTGGGGAATTCGACTATTTTAATTTTGACTAGCTATAAATGATCAGGAGTCGATACTGAAGTACCAAAAAAAAATTATGTAGTAAAAAAAAAATAGGGGTGTATAATTTATTATACTTGCAGGGCTAACTTGTACCAATTTTTTAATTCAATCAAATCAATACAATCCTACTAAAAATGCATGCGATGTAAAAATGCACAAAAGTGGATTTGCGAAATGCCATAAATTATGTAGGTACCTAGATAATATGGCATAGTCGGTTGTGTATTTTTCACAGATCTATATTTACAGACAGTTTGTCTACTTCTAAAACTAGTCTTCTCTAGTCAGTTTTTTTTTTATGGCAGACAAGCAAACGGTATACCTGATGGTAATCGATTGCCGCCGCCCACACACACCTGTAATACCAGTAGAATCACAAGAGTGCTGCCACAACAGCGCACTGATGACTCTACTGGGGTTAAAGGGTGGCCTTTGTGGTAGCGGCCATCTTAAGTTGGCGGCCATCTAATACTATAATTTTGAAACTAAAAAAACAAAATCCAAATCGGTTCATCTGTTTGGAAGCTACGATGCCGCGAACAGACACACGCACGGACAAGCAGACAGATACGTCAAACTTATAACACCCAGTCATTTTTGCGTCAGGGGTTAAAAATAAGTTAATAGTGCTAGAATCCATACTAATCCATACTAATATTATAAATGCGAAAGTAACTCTGTCTGTCTGTCTGTCTGTCTGTCTGTCTGTCTGTTACTCTTTCACGCCCAAAACTACCTGACGGATTTAAATGAAATTTGGTATACAGATGATCTAGACCCTGAGAAAGGACATAGGCTACTTTTTGTTGCGAAAAGGGGGTTGTAAGAGGTTAAAAGGGGGGTAAAAAGTTACTTTTCCACGCGGACGAAGTCGCGGGCGGCCGCTAGTAAGATAATAAAACTGTGGTTGTAGCTAATAATCATTTTTTTTTCCTACATAAATGATAGGGTCAACTCTCCCCATACCCCGGTTCAAGTGTCCCTGCTGGTGGGGAGACTTGACTCATGTCTCATTTTTTTGAAAAATGCCAATAAAATTTTACCCGCATATTTTATTAGCAATACAATTATGCACAAATGTACCTACTAAAGTAACGCATCGCATAAGTATACAATTGATTCACTAAACCCAATAAGCAAGTAATTATGACATTAATGTAAAAAGTGGTTCAACTCTCCCGACTTCCCCTACTTAAGAAAAGACACTTATTTCAATACGCAAAGACTACCGATCCTTAAGTTAATGAACATTAGCTTAAATGACGTCTCTGACAGCGGTCGTAAGACATTTGTCGCTTTGTAGCTAAGTGGGTGCCGATACAGGGTTTTCCTAGTGTCGAACCTACAGGTTGCCTCCTCTGTATTGTTACATGTCTGTGATTTATTAAAGTAGTAGTAAGTATTAAGTCACTATGACCATGTTGAATTGCAGAAAATAAGATACCTACTTACTTACCAAGAATTTTTTTTAGTCTATTGTTCTATCATGACGGAAATTTGGTAAAAAAATTTACTTCTCATTTAGGTATCCCCGAACTTAACTTTTGACTTTTTGTCTTAGATGTGGCTAAATTAAAAGAAAATTAGATGTGACTAGGTGTCAACTCAAAAGGTGCGTGAAAAATTAAATACATCAAAAAAAACAATGTTAGGGTTGAAAAATTGCGGCAGTATTTCCTGAAGACTATTACTGAGACCTTCAACAAGAGTAGAGCGTTCTCCTTCTTATAATGCCAGCTACGCATGATACGCATCGGCGACTTCTCTGATCTCGCAGATGTTCATGGGCGGCGGTGATTATTTACTTACCAGCAAGTCAGCTGCTTGCTCGTTAGCCGCCTCTAGTATAAAAAAATGAGATAAGGCTTGTATAAGTAAGTATAGAAAGTATCGGTGAACAATATTTCATTCTTACAACCACCTTTTCTACCAACCAATTTGAAAAACTTTTGTTGTAATTCGCATAAAAAATTATCAACTTTTCATACAAAATCGGTCATGTGTCTTAGCTACTTTGTATAGAGAATCGAAATGTATTTTTTTTTTTTTTTTTATAGGATAGGGGGCAGACGAGCATACGGATCACCTGATGTTAAGCGATTACCGTCGCCCATGAACACCTGCAACTCCAGGGGCTTCACAGGTGCGCTGCCGGCCTTTTAGAGCGAGATATGCCCTTTTCTTGAAGGTTTGTAGGTCGTAGTGGTCCGGAAATACCGCAGGTGGCAGTTCGTTCCATATTTTTGTATTTCGACGAATGCAAAAAATGTTGAACAAATGTAGACAAAATTATTGGTAAAATAGAAACGGGAAGTTCTATCTAGTTAATACGAATACAAATTACAGAAATATTATGCAAGTACAAAATACAAATAAAAAATATTGATTTCATTAACTTTTGTAGTTATTAAGAGATAAAAATATTTACTGATCGATTCATAATAGGTATTAATTACATACCTACATAATATTTTATACGTAGATAATAAGGAAAATATAATAAAAAAAAGCAAATAAAACTTTGCTGACATTAACTTTTTATGCAATGGTATAATTTATTTACTCGCTTAATCTATATACATGTTTACGCTAGTACAAATAAGGCACGCTAGAAAATTTGTTGATTTTAGTTCCTCCGTTCGCCGGCTAGATGGAACTGTGGCAACTTTGCATCACGCAAGCATTTTGAATTTTTTGATAATACATAAGTCCCAAAGATTTTACTTGAATAGACTACCATTACTAAACTTTGAGTAGTTTCAATTAGTACACCCAGTTCAGATCAACACCTAGGTCATATACAGGGTCCGTCCGAGACCGATGTGAGAGAATTTAGAAGTCCTTGTTGGATTTTTGGTTTCTTCGCGTGCTTTGTAGTGGATCGCTACAGCAAGAGTACGCCGCGTACTGCGTACGTACGCGTCGTTAGAAGCTGTGTGAAGTTGCGGAGTCTGCTGCAGCAGTGCGAGTTGGCGCTGTACGGCGTGAAGTTAGCTGAGCTATCGTCGAGAGTGACGTCACGCATTGGCTACCGTGCGTCATCCAGTCACCACGTCCATTCATCTGGTGTATGTGTGAGTGTGTGAAGTGCCTACTGTGAGTACAATTTTGATCCTTATTTACAAAGAAGATTTTAAATAGAAGAAAAATTCATCGGAGCGAATTTTACATAGGATTTTCAACCTTATTGCCATCAGTTCAATCAACATAGAAAAAATTCAAGATTTACACTTAGAATAATTTTTGGAGTGGTAAATTTTTTAGCTTATTTGTGGACTTGTAAAATTTTTCTGTTTTAGTTTATAGGACTTAGAATAATTTAAGTAAAAAACGACAATACGGGGAATCCACGCCCATTTTGGTCAGATTTTAAAATAGCAAAAACACTTGTAATTTTTCATCATTTTTTGTAAATTGCAGTTTAGTCAAAGTTCATATTTAAGTACCTACTATTTGTTTTGGTGTTTGTAGTTAAAGCAATTAAATTTAAAGATGGATAGTATAATTAATGTACAAAAAGATTTGCAAAGGGCAATAGGGAAAGCTGCAATTAATTTTAAGAAGAGCCCAAAAGATCGTATTACTGTAGAATATCTGGAAACTAGATTGGAGAATGTAGAAAGAGATTGGCAGTTATTTCATAAAACGAAACACTAAATTAATTCAAACTTATACAGCTAAGGAAATAGATGAGAGTTCATATACTATGGAAAACATTTATGATAGTACGGAGGAAACTTATATTGTATATAAGTCAGCATTAAAGACCGAATTAAATAAATTATTGTCACATACCAAATCGGATTCTTCCAGTTTTGTAAGTGCTAAGGAAGACTCCAGCAGCTCGTTCGTAAAATTACCTAAAATATCTATTTCCTGTTTTTTTCCGGTAAATATTCAGAGTGGCCGACGTTCAGAGATCTATTCATTTCACTTGTAGATAAAAATAAAGCACTTGATAATGTTCAAAAGCTACATTACCTAAAGGGGCACCTAATAGGCGAGGCGGAGCAATTAGTCAGGCATACACCAATCACTGGAGATAATTATTCTCAGTGTTGGGACTTATTAGATAAAAGGTACAACAATAAACGATACTTGGCTAATTGTATCCTAAAGAGGTTGTTTGGGCAGCGACGATTAAATGTGGAGTCCGCGTCGGGGTTGAAGGAGCTGCTGGATACCACATCCGAGACTCTAAGTGCGTTAAGAAATTTGGGCGTAGGTGTTGACACGTGGGATATTATTATCATACACATCGTGACGTTCAAATTAGACCCCGAGACCCGCAAGCACTGGGAATTAAGTGTCGCTAGTACTGATGCGGATAAGTTGCCAACACTTGATCAGTTCAATGTTTTTATTGAAAATCGCTTTAGGGCTTTAGAATGTTTCGACAATAAAAGACCAACTACTAGTCAAACTCAGTACCCAAAGTCCTTATTATCTACTCAAGCGTCCCCATTTAAATGTGAATTTTGTTCGGAGAACCACAAGCTTTGTTTCTGTAGAGGTTTCACTGACTTAACCCTGGAAAAGAAAAGAGAATTCGTTAATAAAAATAAAATATGTTACAACTGTTTAGGAGGCAATCATACCATATACAATTGTAAAAAACCTACCAGCTGTAAAATATGCAATAAGCGCCACCATTCCTTACTCCATCCGCAAACTACACCAGTCGTAAGCTGTTTGTCGACTGGAAAAGCCGAAAAGCCAAAGCAGGTTTTATTAGCTACCGCGCTAGTAAATGCCGTGTCAAATACAGGTGACGTGCAAGTTATGCGAGTACTCCTAGATCAAGGTTCACAGGCATGCTTCATCACAGAAGCTGCTGTGCAACTTCTTAGGTTAAGGAAAAGGCCAGTACAGGGGGTTATTTCAGGACTAGGCGATAATAAATCAGTTATGACTAAAGGAGAAGTTACCTTTACACTGCAGTCGCGCGTAGATCCCACCTTTGAAGTCACCGTCAAAGCTTTCGTTCTAAATAATATTACCTCGTATATTCCTGGTGAGCACGTTGAATCAGTCGACTGGAGAGACCTGAAATGTTTACAATTAGCAGACCCGAAGTTCAATATTTCAAATAAAATAGACTTATTAATAGGCGCCGAAGTATACAGCTACATCCTGAAAGAAGGTTTGAAAAGAAGTCCATCAGGATCTTTGATCGCCCAAAACACCACATTAGGGTGGATAATTTCGGGTGCCACAGATACCCGACCCGAACTCGAGGACAAACAAAGAGAAAGCTCACGTAACAGTTTAACTGTTATGCATGCACATTTTAATGAAGACGAAGTTCTCAAGAAGTTCTGGGAAATTGAAGAACAAGTACCGAATAAAAAGAACACCTTAACCGAAGAAGAGCAACGTTGTGAAGAGATATTTAGTACAACTACAACTAGGACACCAGAAGGGAGATATGTGGTAAAATTACCATTTCGTGAAGAACAACCGCAATGCACAGATCACGGTTCAAAGGAAATTGCTACATCAAGATTGAGATCACTAGAGAAGAGATTAGTAAAGAACAATGACTTGAAAAATTGAGTACAAGAAAGTAATAAATGAATACATTAAACTAGATCACATGAGACCAATAGATAGAACGGATGAAACGGAAGCTACATACTTGCCTCACCACGCGGTCGTGAGAGAAGATAAATCGACCACTAAAGTTAGAGTGGTATTTAATGCATCTGAAAAGAACAAGATAGGTGTATCGCTTAATGACACGCTTATGATTGGTCCTACGATACAACCTGACTTACGTCATACAGTACTAAGATGGCGAAAACACCCGATTGCGTTAGTTGCGGACATAGTTAAAATGTACCGCCAGGTTTTAGTAGCCGAAGAAGACGTGAAGTACCAGCGGATCCTGTGGCGCGATGAACCTGAAAAAGAAATAGAAGAGTATGAATTATTGACAGTCACATTCGGAACAGCATCAGCACCTTACCTGGCAGTTAGAGTCTTACACCAAGTCGCAATAGATGAAGGTCAGGAACATCCGCAAGCCGCCGAGATCATTTTAAATAACTTTTATATGGACGACTTGATGACGGGCTGTTCCTCGGTGAAAGAAGGCGTCGAGCTGTACAAACAGATAAGTAAAATATTAGAAAAAGGAGGATTCACACTACAAAAATGGAGTAGTAATGACAGTAAGTTAGTAAAGGAGATAGAAGAGATGGAAAATATAAAAGAAAGTACAAAGAATATACAGAAGATAGACAGGAAAAAGGACAATGATATACAAGGACAAGATAAAAAAGAATGGGAAATAAAAATAGACAGTACAATAAAGATACTAGGACTTACCTGGAGCCGTGACGACGACTTCTTCCACTGCTCGGTGATTCTTCCTCCGGTTGCAGCACCTGAAACAAAAAGAACGATTATAGCGGATATAGCAAGGTTGTTCGACCCACTAGGCTGGATAGCACCTATAATTATTACAGCAAAGATATTTATTCAGCAATTGTGGTTAACAGGGTTAGGTTGGGACGAACAACTATCTACAGAATTAATTAAAGAATGGAGTACTTACCGTCAGACCTTAACAGAACTCACCAAGATCCGTATTCCACGTTGGCTAGGCACTTCGTCTGATGACATCAGCGTGGAGCTCCATGGATTTAGCGATGCCTCCAAGTCTGCATACGCTGCGGTCGTCTATATCCGGGTAGTTAAGTCCAACGGTGAAATACAGGTGTCACTTTTAACAGCGAAATCCAGAGTAGCACCGATCAAGCAGGTTAGCATACCAAGATTGGAGCTATGTGGCGCAGTTCTGCTCATGAGACTCTTGGTTGAGACCGCTAACGTGCTAGGGATTCCTAAAGACAAGATCATGGCATGGACCGACTCTACGATTGTCTTGGCTTGGTTAAACTCTCATCCAAGTAAGTGGAAAACCTTTGTGGCTAATAGAACATCAGAGATCTTGACAAATATGGAATCGTCACAATGGTTTCACATTCCAACAAAGCAAAACCCTGCTGATTTAGCCTCGAGAGGAACTTCACCTAGTGCGCTGGTTGAGAGTGATTTGTGGTTTTCTGGCCCCAAGATCCTGCGAACAGAAAAGATAAATTATAACAGACCTACTGACTTAAAGGCTAGTTCAGAGGAGTTGGCTAAAGTTCATATGGTCACAGTGCCCCAAGAACAAGAAAATCATATTTTTGAGAGATTTTCTTCCCTACAGAGATTACTCAGAGTCATCTCTTACTGTAGGAGAATCCTGAAAAAAGATACAGTTAAAGAATCATACTTACTGAAATCAGAGCTCGATGAAACACTGCAGTGCTGTATACGACAGATACAAATGGAAGCCTTTCCTTCCGAGTATGCGCAATTATTAAAACACGGAGTTCTGCAAACCAAGTCCAGCACACTAAGTTCACTTTGCCCATATTTAGATAATAACAAGATTATCAGAGTCACCGGACGATTACATAAAGCACAAGAAGATGAAGCTTTCAGACATCCTATCGTATTACCGAACAAATGCCATCTCACCAAACTAATCGTTGCCGATGCTCATGAGAAAAACTCTACACGGAGGCCCTCAGCTTATGACGAACTATTTAAGATCAGGTTACTGGATAATTTCTGGAAGAAACCTCATTAAACGTCATGTTCGTGAATGTGTGATTTGCGCGAAGCAGCGAGCTACCACAAAATCACCTTTCATGGGTTCATTGCCGTCAGTTCGCTGTACACCAGCTAGACCGTTCTTGCACAGTGGTGTTGACTATGCTGGGCCCATTAGCGTCAGAACCTCGAAGGGCAGGGGTCATCGCTCTTACAAGGGGTACATTGCGTTGTTTGTGTGCATGAGTACCCGGGCGATTCATCTTGAACTCGTGAGTGACATGACCACTCAAGCTTTCCTCGCGGCGTTCAAACGTTTTACTTCTAGGCGAGGACATTGCTCACAGTTATGGAGTGACAATGGCACTACGTTTGTGGGGGCATGTAAGGAATTGCAACAGTTGACCGCCATACAAAGTTCAATCGCTCAAGATCTGGAAGTTCGAGGCACGTCGTGGCACTTTATACCACCACATGCGCCGAACTTCGGAGGACTCTGGGAGGCAGGAGTGAAAAGCACAAAATTTCACCTCAAGCGGGTAATAGGGGACCAGACTTTAACGTTTGAAGAGATGAGTACACTGCTTTGTCAGGTTGAGGCGTGTTTAAATTCGCGCCCTATTAGTGTGATTCATAATGATGATCCTAGTGAACCTCTCCCTCTAACTCCCGGTCATTTTTTAATTGGAGAGCCTTTGATGGCCGTTTCAGATCCGAATTACGAAAATTCATCAGTGAGCTCATTAAGTAGGTGGCAACTTATCCAAAGAACTACACAGACCTTTTGGCGACGCTGGTCGCAGGAATACTTAGCGTACTTGATGAACCGGTACAGGTGGGCCTCGCAAATACCAGAACCCAACATAGGTCAAATCGTTCTCGTCAAAGAGGACGATTTACCTCCCAGTCGTTGGATGTTAGGACGCATTATTGAGAAACACCCTGGCACCGATAATATCACACGTGTTGTCACTTTGACGAACCAAATCTTCAGGTCATTAAAAGGCCTACTAACAAGCTTTGTATTTTGCCTGTGGCTACATAGCAAGTACATAATTTATTTTGTAAAAAGTTCAAGATAAGGATTCTTTTGTCAACATTGTATATTTAGCTAAGTTACTTTAAAGTTTAAGTTGTTTAAAATTGTATATTTAGTTAGTACATTTAAATATTAAAGTTAAGCCATTTTGTGATGTTAACCACTTTCAATCTTACCTCATTGTAAAGTCAAGTTGTAGTTCTGTGTAAATTTAGATCTTAAAGTTATTTTGTAAATTATTGTAATATTAGTTATAGGACATTCCGCAATAAATGTCCTACGGGGGCGGCATGTTTACGCTAGTACAAATAAGCACGCTAGAAAATTGTTGATTTTAGTTCCTCCGTTCGCCGCTAGATGGAACTGTGCAAATTTGCATCACGCAAGCGTTTTGATTTTTTGATTATACATAAGGTCCCAAAGATTTTACTTGAATATACTACCATTACTAGAACTTTGAGTAGTTTCATTTAGTACACCCAGTTCCAGATCAACCTAGGTCATATACAATACATATAATTAATGAATAAATAAATAACTGAGTAAGTAATACTTAATTAAACATGAGAATAAAATGACTTATTTTTTTACACAATTTGCGTCCGCGTTTTCCTTAAATATTGCTGATTACACGTGTACATTTAACCTTTATTGAGGTCACTAGGCTTTTATGTATTCGCAAGGTTTCGGCCAAGAACTGTCCAGGAAGATGAATGGTGAAGGCTTGGGACTATCAAATATTACTATGATAAGGTAAAATGGTTCTCTTATCGTTAATTCTGATTACAATGTAGGTAATCTCTAAAATATTACTTTGACTTTGTCATGTCAACAACATTTTCGGGCCTGTTAGCAGGCTGAATACCGTGTCTATGATACTTCTATAACACCTTTGTACATATCAGATGATGCGTCTAATCTCTCTTTATCAATTTGTTTCGGCTATGTTTTTTGACTGCATTGAATTACAGCTATGTTTTACGGCTAAGTTTTATGGGTATGGATTGTTTCTTAGAAGACTTGCGGGGAAATTCCCTAGTTTACGGAAATACGAGTAACAGATTACTATCTACGCTCATTAGGCGAAATGTCCATCTATGAAACGAATCTAAAAAGTTCTATTCGCCTCTCGAATGTTCTTTAACTACAATTTCTAGAATTTTCTCAGGTACCTATATCCCTTCAATTGCCAACATCCCGATAAATTCGCGAATTGCGAAAATACGCTTGACACTCAAGCGCATGCTTTCCAAACTCCTGCTAACTGAAGGGATATTACCTAGTGTAATATGGCGGTCTCCTTACCTAAGTTCTGTAGCCTCTGCGGGAGGTCCCAGTGGTAGAGAGTGACGACGGGCTCGATCCCTCGCTTCAGGAGTCCATTTATGAGCTTATTGTAGAAGTTCTTCCCATCTTCGCTTACGTGCGATGTGAATCCGTTCGGGAGGAGACGCGCCCAGGATATTGAGAACCTGTTGAGATGATGTTGATATCTGTTTTTTTTTAAACTTTATTGTCTTTGTATCAGATCAATTCCATCTTGAACCATCAGGTTAATGTCGTATTGTTGTATGAACAGTCAAACATCAAAGTACCTATACAAAACTGTCAAATTTCTTTCAATGGTTGAACAATTCATTTTTTGGGGAAAGGGGGTTACATACTGGCAGCACACTTAAGTATGACCCTACTGATTGACTTGTTTGCTATGAAGTATTAAGCCTTTGTAGTACAGTGGGATAGTCTTTATGCAGATACTCAAACTTTACCCGCTTTATTACAAAAACGTGGTCCAAAGTTAGTTTCGGTGCTCTGATGCTATCACTTTCTTTTGCGACTGTTATAAAAGTGACGGCATCAGTTTTTTTTAACCCTTCAAAGCACACCTAAACTTACTAGTTATCGTATTTAATCATAAGGGTCAACTTTGTTTCAAAAATCGTTGAATTATCGACCTTAAGGTGACCGTCCAGTTTACAGGCCACTTTTTATGGGCCGGCCTATAAAGGGTAACATGTCTGTCTAACTTTAGTCTAAGTTTTGTAATAAGGGGTTTTTTTTTAAATTCGAAGTATGGCTCTCCCATGTCACCTACCTATAGAAATCCAGCGACATGTTGGCAGCAATATCCAAGTCCGTCTCCCACAGGTGGTAGGAGTCGCAGGCGGTGTCACCATCGTCTCTGTGGTAGATGTCCTCCGGGTGCTCATGCACGTAGTGGTCCCAGATGCTCTCGCCTTTGTCTGGAAAAACATTGTCATTATAATTATTATTTACTAGCTTTTGCCCGCGACTTCGTTCGCGTGGACTTTAGGTTTTACGAACTCAAAAATTCAAAAATGAGAAACCTCAAAAATTGTAGCCTGTTATTCTGATGTATAAGCTATACTTATTGTGGTAAAGTTTCATTCAAATCCATTCAGTAGTTATTACGTGAAAGAGTAACAAACATCCATACATCCATACTTACAAACTTTCGCCTTTAGAGGTATAATAATAGTAGTAGGATTTATTTTAAACTTTATTGCATTAAATGATAATACAATAGGCGAACATAATGCCAAGAGGCATGAGACATGTAGGGCCGGCTCGACCGGAATAGGGTACCTACCTATTTTACTGTCGTTGAAATATCGACATCCAAAACTAGACTCGATAATTTAGTGTTTAAGTGTACGATTATTGAAGAAACATTTTTAAAAAGTTTGAAAACAAGAAGTTTATTTGAGTGAGTTGAGTAATTTCTTGCTGGTGTCTTCTCAGTACAAATCGACGTTCCAAACCAGTGGTAGATTATTATTATGTTTTGACATTCATAAGTGTTCTGTATGGACCTAACTTGAATAAAGATTTTTTCTATTTTTATTTCTATAATTATAAAGCAACAAACTTTAGATATAGGTAGGTACTTGTATCTTTTTTTAACAAAATTTTGTACAAACCTTGTAGAAAGCACTAGCCTAGTGACGTTATTATTAGTGTATTGCTCTCCTTTTCTGATTGGGAACTCTATATCTTTGAAACTAATGATGATAAAAAGGGAAAAATAAAAAGGGAGCTGTGTTTCATACTTCAAAAACTTTACAATAAATAATAAAACAAAGCTTACCATCAGGTGATTCCTGCTCGTCTGCCACCTACCACATTAAAAAAACTTTTTTCTTCCTCTACCTCCTCCATTCCCTAGGAAGAAGCATTGGATTTTGCCACCCCGTTAAGTGTGCCACCCGGGGAGGACCGCACCTCCCGCCCCCACTACGCAACGCTACTGCTAGGGATATTGATGTAGTACTTACCGCTGACATTCCACGCTCCCTCGACCTGATAAGACGCAGTGGCTGCTCCGAACTTGAACCCCGGAGGGAACCGAAGGTCGCCGGCCAGGGATCCCTCGCTAAGGATGCTGAAAAAGTAAAGCATCACTGTAGATACTGTCCCATTGCAGGGCAAAAGCCTCCATCATAATCCCACTGAAAACCAGCGTTACGGCTTATGATCGTAACTTAAGCTGAGTGAGGGCCATTATGCTGGATACCTCCACACAACACAACATAATATCTGTGTATAGAAATGAATGTATAGAAATAGGTTAATAATTGTAGTGGTAGCTTAGTAGAACCAACACGACGTAAGGTATTTGTTCGCAGGAAGAACTACCTACATCTTGCAAGGTTAATTGCCCCTCCCCCCCTCCCCCTATTTTGATGTTATTCATTACAAATAGCCTCGTGGCACTGTAATCTACAATAATAAGTACTTTAATGCTGACAAAATCACTGTTACTGCCTGGATTTTGTTAAAATCCGAATGCACAATTGGAGATAGCTTCATTGACATCACTAAGTCATTTATCTGTAATCACTCAGCCGTTAAAGCTTGCTCTACTCAGTCATTCTGACAGTGACTAAAAAACAGTCAAGTGTGTATCGGATTAGCGCGCTGAGAGTTCCGTACTGCGTGTCATGATTAAGCACATTAATCTCGAATTATTTGTTTACACAGAACTACATTTTTAAATTGTCTTGTGTGATTTCGAATGAGCGCTTAACACTTAATTTAATTCGATGCTCCTAAAACCGCCGAGTTAATGGTAGAAAAATGCTCATATTTGAAAAATACAGAGGTGTGCTCAGATTCGACGCCCCTTTGTCGTTGGTCGAATGCTTTGTGATGATCACCAATCTGCATTAGGCAAGGAAGCGTGATGATTAAGCCTATCATAGTAGCGATGACTTGATTTCTATAATGGAGGCCTTTGCCTAACAGTGGGACAGTCTACAGGCTGATACAATGCTTAGATAAAAGACGCGTGTTTAGCCACCGAATTACCTGCGCTCTCTATTGGATTTTATCGATACTTAAAATCGAGGGACTCCAAATCGATTAAGTTTAGTGACAATCCAAAACAATGACTAAACTAATTTAAAAATATCGGAAAGCACACTAAACACACGTGGAATTTTCTGTTGTAGGTAATCGATCATCCTACTTAAATTTAGATCTCAAACTTTAATTCTTCGATTTTCGTGCGCATCGTAAGAGGATTAAGGATCAAAATGAAAGATTAGCTTTTAGCTTTAATGGTTGAGTGATTGCGATTAATGTTTTTTAGGGTTCCGTACAAATATTTAAATCTTTGGTTCCATACAGTGAAGAGTCATCATCATCATCATTTCAGCCGACAGACGTCCACTGCTGGACATAGGCTGGCCTACCCCAACGTTCTCCACAAAATGTTACGTTTACATAATAATTATGTACCTACCTATAGTAGGGACATTTCTAGTATAGACAGCAGCTAGCTACAAGTTAAATAATCCACTGGCTCTGCGGCGAGATATAGCTTCGCTATGTATTCTTTACCGCATCAATCACGGGGAGTGCTCCGAGGAATTGTTTGATCTACTTCCTACGGCTGAATTCTTACATCGAATCACACGCAAGCGGATGTCATTCCATCCTCATCATCTTGATGGTTGGCGATCTAGCACTGTGCGTTTTTCGAGGAATTTTCTCCCGCGAACCTCAGTCTTGTGGAATAGTTTAGCCGCGGCAGTATTTCCTGACGGCTATGACTTAGGGACCTTCAAGAAACGAGCGTACTCCTTCTTAAAAGGCCGGCAACGCATCAGCGACCTCTCTGATCTCGCAGATGTTCATGGGCAGCGGTGATTACTTACCAGCAGGTGACCCGCTTGCTCGTTTGCCGCCTCTAGTATAAATAAAATGTCTTTATTTTATTGACTCTTTTAATAGAGTAAGACTTTCAAAATTTTATTTTTGAATTCGATCAAATACGAGCGTTTTTCTACTGAACGTTTCGGATTATTTGTGAAATGTATTCATGATTCAGTTGTTTTTTTATGGTGGGAGAAGACGAGACGGATCACCTCATGGTAAGGGATTGCCGCTGCCCATAGACATCTGGAACACCAGTAGAGTCGCGCGCGCGTCAGTGCGCTGCCAACCTTTAACACCTTTTCCACCTATTGGGCTTGCACCCTCGCTCACTAGGCGAAACACAGCGCTGAAGCTGCTTCACGTCGGTCTTCTGTGAGGCCGTGGTATCACTCCAGTCGAGCCGGGCCCATCAAAAAGCTAAGTTTATATACGGGTTTATATACCTATGGGAGCTCGCCATTTCTATTGTTCTTTGTGTTTAGGTAGGTTACCGTTTTTTAATACCTAACCCACTCTCGATTAAGTGTTTTGATTAGATCCTAATCTTAGATACTTGGTAAGATATTATTATTTAATCTTGTAGAAATTTCCATATTAATCAAAAAGCAATCTAATTATAATTATAAAATGCTGTATTATGTCTGTACGTAAACATAGAATATACCTCTACATTATAATTTACACATATTATTTACGCAAGCAATTGTTTTTGCAAATCAATGTCTGTTAGTTCGCGCTAATCTCGGAAACTACTGAAATAATTTTATGTTTTTTTTTACATGACCTGAAATTTATACAGGACTAGCGGCCGCCCGCGACTTCGTCCGCGTGCAAAAGTAACTTTTTACCCCCCTTTTAACCCCTTACAACCCCCTTCTCGCAATAAAAAGTAGCCTATGTTCTTTCTCAGGGTCTAGATAATCTGTATACCAAATTTCATTTAAATCTGTTCAGTACTTTTGGCGTGAAAGAGTAACACAGACAGACAGACAGAGTTACTTTCGCATTTATAATATTAGTTAGGATTAGTTAGGATGCATTTATAAACATTTATCTACATCCCTTTAACCACGTTTTCTCCAACTATTCTGAAAAGTTGTCGACGAATATTCTTATGTCTTAAAACAAAATGTTGTGTTTCACGAGACAAAATTATGTTCTGTAGGCAAAACGTTCACGTGACAAATGTTCTGTAGGCGAAACTTTCACGAAACAAATGTTCTGTAGACGAAACGTTCACGAATCAAATGTTTTGTAGTCGAAACGTTCACGAAACAAATGTTCTGTAGGCGAAACATTCATGTGACAACATTTATGGCAAGGTGAAACGGGTTAAAACTATACTTTGACAAACTTGGCAATATCCTAAGCGTGTGATTTCAAAAATAGGGAAAATTTTGAATCATACGAGATTCAAAATTTTCCCTATTTTTCCTCGTAAGTCGCAACTTACGAGACGACGTGACTTGCAAAACGAGTAGTTTTGTTTCGACGAAGCGAAAATTAAAAAATAGGTCTCCAGGTCGATAAATAATATCAAATGTATTTTATGAAGTTAGCGATTCATATTTAGCAAAAACATCTAGAAAGTATGGTATCACATAGTTTTTTTACTCACAATCTCTTATGGCCTCATTCAATATGTAATGGAATAACTTTAAAAAGTTTAAAAGAGCAATGCCGGATTTGTATACCTACACCAGTGTAGTTGTTTTTGTTTGCTTGTAACAACTACCGGGTAGTTTTATGTTTTTAATGTAAATCATTTAAATTGAACTGAGTTCTTTATGAAGTACTACCTATTATTTTTGACTAGTGGCCGCCCGCAACTTCGTTTGCGTGAACTTTATGACCCTTGGCTTAAAGATTAACAAACTTGGAACTCCCTTTTCGCTCCATTAGGGGTTTAAGTTTGGAATATCCTTCCTTATAGGATCTCATCCAAAAATGCTCATCACATTTGACAATTTTCTATTCCATTTCATTCCATATTTGTTACAGTGGAGCTGGGCTATTAGAGTTCCAAACCAGATGTTCCATGATCTTTGATTTTTTTCATGGCATCATAAAATGCTCATCAATCTGAACAACTTTTGTTAAAGTGCCATTGACCTACCTCTTATAGTTTAGCTGGGCTGTTGTGGTTCTACATCAAGGAGCCCGGTCTTCAAAATATAATATATCCTATAAGTTGCCCTGATATTACAGCTATACAATAAAAAAAGTTTCATTCGAATTGGTTCAGTAGTTTCCGAGATTAGCGCGAACAAACAGACAAACAGACAAACAGATAAACAGACAAACAGACAAACAGATAAACAGACAAACAGACAGACAAAAATTTTAAAAATCATTGATTCATGTTCTGTTACTGTTTTTTAGTCGTCCTAAGTTATTTTGAGATAAATATCTTCAATGTACAGACACAGCTTTTTTACATTTTTATTATATGTATAGAAGAAGAAGATTGATTGACCTTCCGAATCAGCAGTAGATTATAAAATTTGACATTCATAAATGTTCTGTAAAGCTGTAAAGGACTTAAATTGAATAAAGAGATTTTTGATTTTTGTTACTTTCATATTATAATTAAATACATTATAGTTACTTAGTTGTCATTTAAATTTTTTTTTGGTACACAGCTATTCTATAAGTAGTTAGGTAAATAATTTAATTATTGTATTATAATAAGTATTAATTTATAATAAACTAAGTATTTGTCGATGTTAAACAGCGAAAAAAAAAACAAAATCGGGCATTGGTTTTTCAAAATATTTTTTAGTTTTTGATGCGGCTTTGTTTAATAATTTTAAATTAAAATCCGTGTTTTTCACTGAAAAAATCACTATCTACATAATCTTTTGCCGATAATTATTCAATTACGAATAAATTTATTATCAACTACCAATAGCACTAACCTCAAGCAGACCAGTAGAAACCACATTTCGATATATACTAAGGCGTCAGTCAGTTGTTTCTTTTTCTAGAGATATCTACCAGATTTATTTGTTGATAAATCAAAGGTTTCAGATATTGAAGATTAAACTTTGTTTAATTAATTTGACAAATGACGTCAGTGTATGACGAGGGCTAAGGGCCGGTTGTTTGAGCCGTAGTTACCTTTTGGTTAAATTGACTCGCCGCCGTAACGACTTCTGGTTAAGTTAACATTTTATAAATTAGATTGTAAAATTCAGGCGGCATAATCGCATGTGCGATAAAGCCTTTTTTCTTGAATAATAATAAAAGTTAACATTACAACTATCCGTTTTTAAACTTTTGCGTTGCATTATACAAATACTTGATACAAACGGGACTAAACTAAAACTAAAGCTATAATTTTTAAATATCCTCGCGTTTAGTCCCGTTTAAGTATATCACGTATTTGTATTACATCTATTATTTATAGTTATAGTAAGCGGGCGATGGGAGCTCAGTGGATAAAAATGGGCCTTTCCATACGAGAGGTCGTGGTTCGAACCCAAGCGAAGACAAGCAAACGGATCACCAGGTGGTAAGCGATTGCCGCCGCTCATGGAAAAACTGTGGAATGCGCCACCAACCTTTAAACTCCTTTCCCCTTTGTTTTATCATCTATCTATTATTTATAATCTGTGCTGCTATTCTCATTTTATTATTTTTAGGACAGTTGAATTGCAGTTTTAATGGCCTTCCTGCCCCATAAAATAACCCCAAAAAAATATGAAACGTAATGGCACAAAGTGTAGGGTCAACGACTCTGTAAATATACCGTTTCAACAGGGTGTCCATGATTTAAAATGACGAAGCAAAAAGAAGGTTTCAATTCGACCCGTTTTCGTCGTAGGGCGGACGGGTTATGTCGGGTTAGGGGAAAATTCGCCCGAAAAAAACTTGCGAGAATTTCAATATTTTTTGTCCGGTTACTGTTCTAACCTAACTTAACCAAGGGTTATGTCAGACGTTCTCCGCATGACGGCGGGGGTCTACGGTTAAACGTGGTGAATTGGCATTAGCCAAACTAGCAACAAACTCTTCATTTCAGTAATATAAATAAAACATTAATTTGTTTAATCTTGAATATGATCGATATTTTATTAAGTCATATCATACAGGGTGTATCTGTAAACATTTACATCCCTTTAACCATCTTTTAACAACCATTGTGAACATTTAATTTTGATCTACTTTTGAACGAAAATTTTACGAAATTGTTTATAGATTCTCCATACAAAAGGAACTAGTCACGTGACCAAAGTATGAAAAGTTGAAATTTTTTATGCAAATTTTCAAAAGACATAGAACAAATGTTGTTCAGAATGATTGTCGATTGGTAGAACACGTGGTTAAAGCGATGTAAATGTTCACAGATACACCCTGTATAGGCGATAAACGTGTAACATAACATTATTGATGGGTGATAGTAATTTATCTGTGTGTAATTGAAGTAAGAACTTGTAAGACATGATAAATAAGTACTTGAAGTCAATAACGATGTATTTGATCAGTAAAACCAATACTCTGCGAGACGTCTATCTTTTAATATTTCCTCGTAAATAATATCTGATAGATTTCTTTACTGCTAATAATAATACAAAAGTTAAACTATGGTTATATGCTAATCAGAGATAGGACTAATAGTTTCTTCTTATAATTTGGCATTGGTTAAGTACTTACCTACCCTTAACGTCGTAAGACCCCCTAAGTCTTTAAAAAAGCAAAAACAATAATTGATTTTTCTGTTGTGGCTTTTTTTTATGTTATAGGTAGCAGACGAGTAGGCGGATCACCTGATGGTAAGCAATTGCCGCCGCTCATGGACACCTGTAACACCAGTGGCGTCACAAGCGCGCTACCAACCGTTTATCCCCTTCCCCCCGGGTTGGGCCTCCGGTACCCTCACTCACTCAGCGAAACACAGCACAGGGGCTGCTTCACGCCGGTTTTCTGTGAGGCAGAGGTATCACTCCGGTCGAGCCGGCCCATTCATGTCGAAGCGTGGCTCTCCCACAGGTCTGCTGTCTGGGCCTTACGATGGTGGACAATCTTTTTATAGTGTGTAAAATCCGAAGAAGACCAGACGAATGGTAGCCCCAACCATTCCAAGAAAAGGGTAATTTTTATAACTTGAAAATGCATCTTTCGGCTTAAATTGCACAAGAAAGGATCTTTGGATCAAGATTAAATATTTTAGATGTAATCATTTTTACATGTACAAATTACCCCGGGGACCTTGACATGAAAGTCGAATTTGGAGATATCCTACTTTCGTCCATACAAAACTTTAATTCGACTTCAATGTCGAGTGCACGTGAATTGCACGTGAATTGATGGTGCATTTGGCGGTGACCGTGCCTCATAGGTAGAGATGGGATTCTACCCGGGTAAATTCCCAACTGTGGGTATTTTCCCGGGTAAATTCCCTGAAAGCACCCGATCGGGTAAATATGAGGGTATTTTCATTTTAGTGATTGTTTTGAATATTATTTAATCCCAGTGATCTCCTATTGTATCTAAACCCGCTAAACATCGTTTGTCCAATAAACTGTGTCTGTAAAAAAGGTACAACTTTCGAGATATTATAGAGTAATTGTTTCCAGAGCTTGCTGACTAAGCTGAAAACAGAAAATGGCAGGATCGTCACGTCACGCCATGAGCTCTTGGCCGAGATTGAAAACTTTTATCACCCAAGCCGTTGATAAAAGAGCCAAATTAACCCGGCACTACACCGAAGATATCCCGGACGTCAACCTGTACGAGATCAGCATAACTCTCAAACAGCTTAAGAACGGCAAGGCACCGGGTGATGACGGAGTCACAGTGGAACTTCTGAAACCAGGTGGACGAACGGTCCTAAAAGCCCTTCAGACGCTATTTACTTCGTCATCATCGAGGAAATGACGCCCAAAGCGTGGCATACTGGCGTGGTGAGGCTTTTCTTCAAAAAGGGAGATAAATTCCAATTGAAGAACTACAAGCCCATCACGCTGCTGAGTCACATATACAAGCTGTTTTCGAGAGTTATGACGAACCGTCTCGCACGTAGGTTTGACGACTTTCAGACTCCCAAACAATTCGGATTCCGGAAAGGCTTGAGCAGCATAGACCACATTCATACGCTGCGGCAGGTTGTACCGAAGACCGAGGAGTACAATCTGCCATTGTGCTTAGCGTTTGTGGACTATGAGAAAGCTTGAGATGATGATTGATTCTGTCGAGATTTGGGCCGTGATACAGTCTCTCCAAAGGTGCATAGACTACCGGTACATACAAGTTTTGCAGTCCCTGTACGCAAACGGCTCGACCGGAGTGATACCACTGCCTCACAGAAAACCGGCGTGAAGCAGCTCCTGTGCTGTGTTTCGCCGAGTGAGTGAGGGTACCGGAGGCCCATCGGGGGGGAAGGGGATAAAAGGTTAGCAGCGCACTTGTGACTCCACTGGTGTTGGCTGTGTCCATGGGCGGCGGCAATTGCTTACCATCAGGTGATCCGCCTGCTCGTCTTCTACCTATAACATAAAAAAAAAAACAACGCCTCCATGTCAGTCCGTCTTCAGGACCAGAAGTCTAAGCCTATATACCACGAGGCGAGGCGAGGGTGACGTCATATCGCCGAAACTGTTCACAACTTTGTTGGAGGACGTTTTTAAGGTTCTGGAATGGGATGAACTTGGCATCAATATGAATGGCGAGTACATGACGCACCTTCGATTTGCCGATGATATCGTAGTCATGGCTGAAACCTTGGAAGACCTAAGCAGAATGATAGACAACCTCAGTAGAGTCTCTCAACAAGTGGGTCTCAAAATGAACATGGACAAGACGAAAGTCATGTTGAACTCTCATGTCGTACCCACTCCTGTAAAAGTTGGAAGCTCTATACTGGAAGTTGTGCAACTTGGTAAGTCCAACTTCCAGAAAGAGGTCCATCGGCGAATCAAACTCGGCTGGGCAGCATTCGGGAAGCTACGCAGCATATTTTTGGCCCATTTACCACAGTGTCTGAAGACGAAAGTCTTTAATGCGTGCGTATTGCCAGTGATGACATACGGAACTGAAACGTGGCCGCTTACAATAGGCCGCTTAAGAAGGCTCAAAGACACTCAGAGGGCAATGGAGAGGGCTATGCTCGGAATCTCCTTGCGTGATCGTGTCAGAAATGATGAGATCCGCAGGAGATCTAAGGTCGCAGACATAGCCCAAAGAATTGCGTGGCTGAAGTGGCAATGGGCAGGGCAGATTGCGAGGAGAACAGACGGCCGTTGGGGTGGAAAGGTCCTTGAGTGGAGGCCTGCACGTGGCCACGTGCAGGAGGCCGCAGCCGTGGCAGGCCTCCCACCAGGTGGACCGACGATCTGGTGAAGGTCGCGAGAGTCTCTTGTATGCGGGTGGCACAGGACCGATCTGTGTGGAGAACTTTGGGGGAGGCCTCTATGCCCAGCAGTGGACGTCTATTGGCTGAAATGATGATGATGAATTGTTCCAAGAAAAAAAGTTTTGAGGATGAATACCGTCGCCCGCGCAGCTACTGTGTATTTCGCGTCGCTACCCCCGCCAATTCCGCGTTTACCATTCCCGCGCGTCGTGTCGCCCACCCCCGCGCGTCCCGCATTTCCACCCCCGTCCGTCCGCGCGTGGCGAAACAAAGGATTGAGCAGCAGTCGTGTCTCGACATCGTATGAAACGCACCTGTGTCTTTGCTTTGTTTTGAATTTGATAGACGACGACTTGGATAGTGTGTTTTTTACGGAATTCTGGACTATTTCGTTATTAAAAGACTTTACTACTTTTTTTTTGTTTGTTAAAATGTTACTATCGAGCCATGTTTAATGTTTGGATTGCGATTGATGCAACAAAGACGAAACTACCCAGCATTCGGGAATTTACCCGGTAAATACCCGATATTACCCAAAATGGGAATTTACCCGGGTTTTTTACCTTTTGGGAATTACCCGTCGCCCATCTCTACTCATAGGTAAAAGTGGGAGATGCCTCAAATAACATGTAAGTAGCCTTTCTTTAAAAACAAGCGATCCCCTTCCCTCCCGTCCGTCGAAGCTCAGGCTACACTAGGGGCTAAGTGTAGTATACCTACATGTTGTCTGAGACATCTATCCTACTACCAGCATCTATAGCCCACCTTTATCCCTACGCTAAAGGGTCAAATTCTCACTGGTTAACATCCGTTTAATGAACACATGTGTTAGTCCAGTGTCGTGGACGTAGTGTGCCCGTGGCTAGGGGCGTTAAGAATACTGCCAAGGGTATTCCCGGCCTGTCTAAGAGGCGATTAGAACTGGGCTTCGGTAGTACGTGAGCATGCCACTACTGGGGAGTGGTTGCTCAGTATCACGACTCCGCGAGGGAAAAATCCTACTGGGTGTCCTGGCAGGTCAAGCATTGTGGGAAGGGGCTGCATTGCGCCAACAATTTGGCTCAAAGTAGCTGAGCGCGATTTGCGGTACGGTCCAGTCCCGGCTGTGGGGTATCCGACCGCGATTGGCGCTGAGATGGACACCCCAGGGGTTTTGGTTAGGGTTAGAGTCCCACACACCACCTTATCCCCCACATGTGGCAAGGTGAAGGCCATGATGGTTTCCCCTGGGAAAAAGAAAAGTGTCTGGACGTAGTAGGTACCTAAGGGGATTTGGGTTTTGATCAAATAATATGCACACAACATCGCATACATTTTCCGCTTGAACTTCTGCAGACAACGACTAAACAAGTTGGCATTTTAAACAAAAGTCGATTTCATGCTTGATCAAGTGGGTGTGACCGATGGGTCGCTCATACTGCGCTGTCTTAGCACGTCTTCCTTTTTCGTTTGATCTGTGTTTACTTATAACTTAGTCATTAGACTATCTAAACTTGGTATTGGCATATTGGTCATAAACTGTAAAAGATAACTATTGGTAGATAAGTACAGCATATTTATAATTAGTATTTTAAACCATGAGAGCCACCCTTTGGTATGACTCGACCGGAGTGATACCACGGTCTCACAGAAGACCGGCGGGAAGCCTTATAATCTTTTTTTTATGAGATAGATAGCAGACGAGCAGGCGGATCACCAGATGGTAAGCAATTGCCGCCGCTCATGGACACTTGCAACACCAGTGGAGTTAAAAATGCGCTGCCAACCTTTTATCCCCTTCCCCTCCGGGTGGGCCTCCGGTACCCTCACTCACTCGGCGAAACACAGCACAGGGGCTACTTCACGCCGGTTTTCTGTGAGGCAGTGATATCACTCCGGTCGAGCCGGCCCATTTGTGCCGAAGCGTGGCTCTCCCACAGTTTCACAAATTATATTATAAGTGTTGTACATAAGCCTATAGATTATTTTTATTTGAATATCTTACGACCTTATAAGATAAAGAAATGTCCCTCAATCTACCATACGATACGATCGCATCAGTTTGATTACAATCACGGGTATGATTGGCAAAGCACAGTCCGCCACTCGACTCCGTAAGAAAAACGTCGTGTGCATACATTATATCTTGTACCACCAAGCATATGGTTGCTATCTTAAGATAAGTGATATCGTTTAGTCGGCAGTATGATTGGGACGCAGTCGGCCGTTTTCAGGTAGGAGTTTTTTTGCACTAGGTACCTATATAAAGTGCTAAACCAATATCACCTAACCTACCTACTAGGTATGTAGGTACCTACCACGTGTGTGATGCACAGTGCAATCAGTGCAATATGCGATCAGATGTGCCTGTGATTCATGAAAGTGTTATTGTTTGATTGAAAAAGTTAAATTATTGATAGCGGAATCACATGTTTTTAAATCGCGTATAAAAATCGCACTAACTTACTCGATAACATTAGTGAAATAGTTGATTTAGAAAATAAGTTAATGTATGAAACAGTTGTTTTATGAACTACTTAGTTGATTTATGAAACTGCAGTTTGTATACATATATAAAACAGTTCTTCTGTGAAATCATTGTTCCATGAAATAGTGATGAATGAAAAAGTTGTTTTACGACTTAGTTGGTTTATGAAGCTGAAGTTTGTGTATAAAACAGTAGTTCTATGACACAGTTTATTTATGCAATAGTTGATTTTAGAGTTCGCTATAATAGAAACGATTTGGTAGGGACCCATAAGCCAATGACCGCGTGGGTTCGATTCCCTATCTGGTCAAACATTCGTGTAATAGACTTAGGTCCAGTACAGTACCTGGTTAATATTTTCTTTAATTATTATTAAATGGGTTTGCACTTGACCTCACGTCACCTGATGGTGAGTGACAATGAGGGCTAAGATGTAGCGTGCTTTCCCAGAAGAAGCCTATTTATTCACTCTCGATTTAAAGACACTCAAATTGTAGTTACTTTAATTCATAGGACGAAAGTTTCAAAGACTAAATGTACTAAGCTAAATTTTATTAGCAATCAAACCTAATTCGTACTAAGATAAGATAATTATATTTTTGCTCAAACAAGATTGTCTATAGGTAAATTAGATAATTGATAGGCACAGGGTCAAATTCATATTTTGCTTTGGTAAAAATTATCTTTATTTACTTACTATGTTATGTTTATTTTTATTTGTCAAATAAAGTTGACTTTGTTCGATAAGGATTTGATAAAAGAAAGCCAAGGTAACTACATCGAGAAAAAAAATAGGGGGGGCTACAACGAAGTGCGGTAACGACCGAGAATATACCTGTCGCATTCAATAATAATCATAATCTTTACGACGCCCATAGCCACTGTAACACCAATAGAGTGATAAGTGCGCTGCCAACCTTTAACTTCTTTCCCCCAATTGAGGAACCTTGAAGTTAGAATTGGATACAAGGACTAAGATAAACTTTCTCAATGATAAAAATAAATTCAATTGTCTAAACTACTAGAATGATTGATATTATATCCATTATACATAATAAGATTACAATAATTCATCATTAAATAGGTATTATAGATGATTTTAGCAATCTTAATACCTACTTATACTTCGATAAATTTTTTGTACGTGTTTTTGTTTATCTCATACTAGTGGCCGCCCTCACTTCGCTTCGGGACCGTAATTCAGAAATGAACTAATAGATGGCGCTGTGCTAAATTACATCGCGCAAGCGTTTCGTGTTTTCGGTTTACATATAAGCCTTGGCGTTGTTTATAGAAGTTATCTTTTTATAAATGGTATACCTAGATTGCAGTGCCCTAACACCACAATATGAGAGAAAGACTTGCTTTTGAACGCAGCTTCGCCCCCCCCCCTCCCCCTCCCCCCAACTTCCCTAAAATGAGGGGAAGGGGGCAAAAATAAGCCTATGTTACTCTTCTTCATCCCTTCAACTATCTCCACTCAATACGTTGCTCCGTTTTGCCGTGAAAGAAAGGAAAACACGGACAGACAGGCAGACACACTTTCCCATTTATAATATTAGTATGGATTTACCATCTGTTTGGACACTATGGAAGCAAAAAAATTATGTATTAATATTTATTTATAATTACCCACTTTTCAGTTTGGTGTTGGTGGCGGGGCTGGAGGCAGCGCTCCTCAGTTTCCCACCAGACTTCAAATTCGGGGCAGCCTCGGCTGCTTACCAGGTAGAAGGGGCGTGGAATGTCAGTGGTAAGCAAGAGAGACTTATTATATAAGTTAGGGACTCCCACAGCTGGAGAAACTTGCCCACGACTGGACAAACCAGCCCACGGCTGGACAAAAAAGCCCACAGCTAGACAATCCAGACCACAGTTGGACAAACTTGATAATAATAGGTTCCACTTTTTATGAAGTATCCCGCCCTCAATCGTTGATTTTAGAGTTCGCTATAATAGAAATGATTTGGTAGCGAACCCATAAGCCAATGACCGCGTGGTTCGGCTCCCTATCTGGTCAAACATTCGTGTAATAGACTTGGGTCCATACAGTACCTGGTTAATATTTTCTTTAATATTATTAAATGGGTTTGCAACTTGACCTCACGTCACCTGATGGTGAGTGACAGGGGCTAAGTGTCGTGCTTTCCCAGAAGAAGCCTATTTATTCACTCTCGATTTAAAGACACTCAAATTGTAGTTCTTTAATTCATAGGACGAAGTTTCAAAGACTAAAGTACTAAGCTAAATTTTATTAGCAATCAACCTAATTCGTACTAAGATAAGATAATTATATTTTGCTCAAACAAGATTGTCTATCAATTAGATAATAAGATAGGCAAAAGGTCAAATTATATTTTACTTTGGTCAATAATTACCCTTATTTACTTACGATATTATGTTTATTTTTATTTGTCAAATTAATTATTTGCTTTCGATAAGGATTTGATAAAACAAAACTAAGGTTACTACATCGAGAGAAAAAATAGGGGGGGCTACAACGAAGTGCGGTAACGACCGAGAATATACCTGTCGCATTCAATAATAATCATAATCATAATCTTTACAACGCCCATAGCCACTGTAACACCAATAGAGTGATAAGTGCGCTGCCAACCTTCAACTTCTTTCCCCCAATTGAGGAGCCTTTTGAAGCTAGAATTGGATACAAGGACTAAGATAAACTTTCTCAATGATAAAAATAAATTCAATAGTCTGAACTACTAGAATTATTGATATTGTACCTATCCATTATAATAACATTACAATAATTCATCATTACATAGGTATTATAGATGATTTTAGCAATCTTAATACCTACTTATACTTCGATAAAAAAATTGTAGCTAAGCACGTGTTTTTGTTTATCTCATACTAGTGGCCCGCCTACACTTCGCTTCGGGCCGTAATTCATAAATGAGCCAATAGATGGCGCTGTGTCCAATTATTTCGCGCAAGCGTTTCGTGTTTTCGGTTTACCTATAAACCTTGTCGTTGTCTATAGAAGTTATCTTTTTATAAATAGTATAGATAGAAGATTGCAGTGCCCTAACACCACAATATGAGAGAAAGAAATTGCTGCTTTATTATGTAAATACTTGCTTTTGAACGCAGCTTCGCCCCTCCCCCCACTTCCCTAAAATGAGGGGTTAGAAAGGGGCAAAAAAAGCCTATGTTACTCTCCATCCCTTCAACTATCTCCACTCAATACGTCGCTCCGTTTTGCCGTGAAAGAAAGACAAACATACGAACAGACAGACAGACACACTTTCCCATTTATAATAGATACTAGCGGCCACCCGCGACTTCGTCCGCGTGTAAAAGTAACTTTTTACCACCCTTTTAACCCCTTACTATCCCCTTTTCACAATAAAAAGTAGCCTATGTTCTTTCTCAGGGTCTAGATCATCTGTATACCAAATTTCATTTAAATCCGTTCAGTAGTTTTGGCGTGAAAGAGTAACAGACAGACAGACAGACAGAGTTACTTTCGCATTTATAATATTAGTTAGGAGTTAGGATTAGTATGGATTTACCATCTGTTTGTACACTATGGAAGCAAAAAAACTTGTGTATTAATATTTATAAATTTCCCACTTTTCAGTTTGGTGTTGGTGGCGGGGCTGGAGGCAGCGCTCCTCAGTTTCCCACCAGACTTCAAATTTGGGGCAGCCTCGGCTGCTTACCAGGTAGAAGGGGCGTGGAATGTCAGTGGTAAGCAAGAGAGACTTATCATATTAGTTAGGGACTAAGTAAATATTGCACTTTAAAAAATCCTCGGAGGGTTCAGGTGGGACTCGAACCCACAACCTTCCACAGTCCGGGTGGCTGTACTACCAATTATACTAGCCGAACCCCTTACTAAGCCGACGAATTTTGCAAGTGCTTAACTCGCCATGAGCTGACGATAGTGTGGAAGGTTGTGGGTTCGAGTCCCACTTGAACCCTCCGAGGTTTTTTTTAAGTGCAATATTTACTTAAGAATAAATTGCAAAGAATTGCTATACCAAAAAAAAAAATATATAAGTTAGGGACTCCCACAGCTGGAGAAACTTGCCCACAACTGGACAAACCCGCCCACAGCTGGCCAAAAAAGCCCACAATCCAGACCACAGTTGGACAAACTTGATAATAATAATCATAGGAACACATCCCCACTTTTTATTATGTGAAGTAGCCCGCCCTCACCTCGTTTCGGGACATTAGTTCCACTGTCTACCAATAGATGGCACTGGGTATTAATTGTATAGCGCAAGTGTTTCGTGTTTTCGGTTTACCTATAAGCCCTGGCGTAGGATATGATATTGACTTCTTTATTAATAGTATAGATAGGTGGCAGAAAAGCAGATGAGTCACCTGATGGTATCTATCTGCCTATGCAATTGCCTCTATCAATGTATACCCTCGACAACAGTGGATTATATCAATGTGGAAAAAAGGTTATGAGCAAAGCTGCGCCTGCGCTGTCTTTCGTCGAGTGAGTGAGGGTACTGTCGGCCCACTTGGGGAAAAAGAGGGTTAACGGTTGGCAGCACACTTGTGACTCCTGTACCACTCCGGTCAAGCCGGCCATTCATGTCAAAGCGTGGCTCTCCCACGGTAAATGTTTTTTATGGACTTAAATTGAATATCTAAACTATTTTTAATTTTTACTTCATGAACAATCTAGACACGCGGGAGCGTGTCAAGCCAAGGTCAAAATAATAATGTTTAAATCGGTCACGCATGCGATGCCAAATCAATGACCCTTGTGTACTTTCATTTCTGAATAATTAATTACTTAATTGTGATAGTTATCAATTGATCTGATTACCATCTAGCACGTTTTTTTTATAATCTAAGATTATAATATTTCTATCATCGTCTAACATCTATTAGTTTTTGATGATAGTTATCATATGATCAAGGAATAATATCCGCATATTATTATAGCGCACTTGGGAGTCTACTGATGTTGCAGCTGTCTATGGGCGGCAATCGCTTGCCATCAGGTGATCCGTCTGCCACCTATCACATAAAAAAAATCAATATCCGAACTGATCTATTCTTGCAAACTTTTCAGTATTTCAAAGTTTGTATAAAATACTACTTAGTTAATCAAAACGTTTGTCACATAAATTTTTAAAGGACGGTCGTACATACATGGGCTATTTAAAGAAAAAGTGATCCTATAAGGGTTCCGTTTTTTCCTTTTGAGGTAAAAGGGAAATAATCAGGAGAAAGAAAAACATTAATACTTTCATATTAGATAGATAGATAACGTTTATTGGCCACAAAAGCAAATTAAGTAGGTACATAACAAAATAAATTACAGTAATAGTATCGTCAGTAGTAGTACGATAGTATGTATTACAATGGTGATGGATTACCTATAATAGATTATGTTTTGATATTATACATTACCTAATATCCAATTATGATGTAGGTATGGCTTTGAATTTTGAGCTTGGGATCTCGCGTTCGATTCATTCTACGCCACATGCTGGTTTCCTACGTACTTACCACTGTTTGAAATAGATACAGATGTAGAAATTTAACAATTTTCACAATATCTAAGCATAAAATGTAATAGGCACTCAAGCGTTTCAATAGCCTAATCATTCGAGTATCTTTTGATTGTTTAGTTGATTATTATAAAACATTCAAATCGATTACTAACCTAATCAGTATAAGTGTGTAAGATCTAAATCATAATAACAAAAGCTTTTATAGATCAAAAGATCTGATTCAATGTTGGTTTTCACGCTTCTGCGTAAGAACATTACCTATTTTTATTAGATTAGATAATGCATAGATATACCTATAAACAAATTACCTAATGTAACAATCGTCGCATAAAGATGAAAATTCTAATTTAATGACGAAAAGTCGTAATTTCTAAATGATAAATGTATCCCCCCTACATCCTCTCCATCCTACATTATCGTCTCGTGAAGAGCCGACCGACAGGCCGACGCCCTGTTGGCCCACCTAAATATCACTGGAAACTCGTCGTCGAAAATGATTTGCCAGAACTTCAAAAAAAGAAACGTTAAGCTCTTGGTCCTGCGCCCAAACCCTCTTCGGTCGTGTCACACTATGTGTGTGTGGTCCATCAAATTAAGAGGGTAAAGGTAATTAGGGTATAACACACACTTGAGCACAGTTTCATATTTTCGGGTTATACAGTTATAAGCCTGATTACCTGTAGAAACTGTCTCTATAGTAGTGAAGATCCCAGCACTACCAGGAATGCCGCAGCCGCGGCAGAAGCTGCAGAGAAACTGAAAGCTGCAAAGTATAGGCATTTATCCGGTACCTACCACTTCGTAACTTTCGGCACAAAATATAAAGGACACAGAAAGTAGCTATTGCCAACTAAGAGCTAAAAACATGTCATGTACCTACTCACGCATGCGCACTAACCGGCAAATACGCCTTTTCGACCACATTAATCCTAACTTATGACATAGATTGTCGAACTGTCGAGGTCTATGGTAGAGGCCGCGCGCTTATGTACTCATGCCGGGCAACAACCCTAGCATATGTCAACGAACTCTTCTAAATACAAAATTAAGGCTGAGTCTCCTTTAGGTGTCTGTCCTTTATATTTTGTGCTTTCGGTGTCGAAACACTGGGCCCGTGGGGTCCCGATGCTCTCTGTTTCTTCCGAGACTTAACTAAGCGCTTAGTTGAAAGGCTGGCAGCTACTTCGCCCATCGAATTTCTATCGCTATCCAACGAGGTAATGCTGCCAGCATTTTGGGAACATTGCCACAGGGGCCTACTCTGTTTTAATTTTTTTGGCAGGCAGTTTATTTTAGCTTTAGATTATAGTTATTGTTTTCTTGTGCTTCCTTATTACAGTGAAGATTAAATAATGATCGTTGTTGGGAATACGGAGGGTAAACTAACCCACGGATCCCCAACCAGATGGACCGATCAAGTGAGAGGAGTTTCTGCATGCAAATAAGTATTGTTCGGTCGTCAGAGATGCCATGAATAGGCACCGGTGGAGGCAAATAACACAAGCGAGGTGCAACTCACACATTCAATTATGACCACGATCCTCAGTCATGAGAGAGCCCGAAGAGAGAGAGAGAAAATTAAATTAATTAATTAATTCACACACACACACACACAGAAAACCGGCGTGAAGCAGCTCCTGTGCTGTGTTTCGCCGAGTGAGTGAGGGTACCGGAGGCCCATCGGGGGGAAGGGGATAAAAGGTTAGCAGCGCACTTGTGACTCCACTGGTGTTGCATGTGTCCATGGGCGGCGGCAATTGCTTACCATCAGGTGATCCGCCTGTTCGTCTGCTACCAATCACATAAAAAAAAAAAAATAATAAACTGTTGTCACTGTGACAGATAAATCCCCGAACATTTGGGACGACTTCACGCACAGACGGCGGGACAAGATAGACGGCCGGGGGGATGGCGACGTGGCCTGCGACTCCTACCACCAGTGGCGGAGGGACATCGAGATTGCTGAGGAGCTGGGCTTGGACTTCTACAGGTACAACTTTATTTTTTTGCTGACGCTGGAAATTTTAACTGTGTGTTAACCCTCTTGTCTGAACATGGTGTACCTAATTGTAGATCTAATCCTTTCAGATAGGTGCAACAGGATATCTAGTGAAACAATCTATGTTCTGATAGTCAATTTATTGCGGTGATCATTAGTAGTACATTTCACATACTCTGTATCTTTCACGAAACATTCAGTTTAGCTATAACGCGTAACGTAATAAACACTATAATAACGTAATAAACACTATAAGCATTATTTTCGCGTTGGTTTTTCTATACCGGAACGCGTCTAACACTTTTTATCACAGCGAGTAATGGCGGGGCTTTTTTTCATGACAGATGACATTTTACTTTTTTTTATTTTTGACAAATGCGTTCCGTTTCCCGAGATAAGGTAGCACGTGGGAGAGCCACACGCTTGGACCGGCTCGACCGGAGTGATACCACGCTCTCCTCCGGGGGGAACCGTTGCCATACCATGTGTTTCCTCTGTCCTAAATTATGGATCCCTTCACGAACCGTGAAGAAACATCTCGCGCCAGTATGGCAATGCCAATGGATGTGGTGGCCGTGCCGTCGCGTCCGTTGTAACTGCAACGTGGGCTTTCCTCTTGCTTATCTATCATTAGGCTGAGGTGAGCCAATTTAGGTTCTGAGCCACTGTAAAAAAAAAACTCTTTCACACACTTTTTTCGGCTTTTTCTTATTGCATTAAAAATCTTAGGCAGGAATTTCAAGATTTTTTAGCTGGTCACTGACCTAACCTAATTCCTATATTTGGATCTCTGGTCGGAATGGGGTCAACTTGATTGTCCTCAATATACAAAAAAAAAACCTAACCAATCTTTTTTTGTTTCACAGAGTAAGTAATATCAAACACAAATATGTTGGTGGAGCTAAGCCTAAACACTGACCAGCTACAAAATCTTGAAATTCCTGTCCGAGTTGCCCCTTAAGCGCTTTTTTTCTCCATAGGTTCTCTATATCCTGGTCGCGTATCTGTCCCAACGGCTTCTGTAACCGCATCAGCGAGGATGGCAAAGCCTACTACAGCAGGCTGATCGACGGCCTCCTGGAGAAGGGAATCGAACCAGTCGTCACGTTGTACCACTGGGACTTGCCTCTAAGGCTTCAGCAGCTAGGTAAAGATTAGTAAATAAGCACTTGTAACTCCAATGGTGTTGCAAATGTCCATGGGCGGCGGCAATTGCTTACCATCAGGTGATCCGCCTGCTCGCCTGCTACCTATCACATAAAAAAAATAAGCCTCTCCTAGCCTATCTGGTGTAATGCAGGGATCATCAAAGGAGGCTATCGCGTGTGGAAAATCCGCCAGATGCCGTACTGTAGAACCGAGGTCCCGACTTTCTTTACTCATTCATTATAGTTAGTGATCTCTAGTGGGAAGTGATTATTCTGGCCGTGGGAGAGCCACGCTTCGGCATGAATGAGCCGGCGCGACCGGAGTGATGCAGCGCCTGCGCTGTTTTTCGTCGATCGAGTGAAGGCACCGGAGGCCCAAATGGGGGGAAAGGGGGTTAAAGGCCGGCAGCACACTTGGGACTACTGGTGTTGCAGTTGTCTATGCGCGGCGGCCATCGCTTACCATCAGGTGATCCGTCTGCTCGTCTGCCATATCACATAAAAAAGTACAAAAGCGGCAGCTTATTTTATTACCTACCAGTTCTTTTTAAGGATTATTGGCCATTTAAAAGATACTCTCTTAATTTTATCTTAAAAGTGGCTACATTTAACTCGGAAAGCAATAAAGCATTTTTCATTTTCATTTTATTTTCCCCCACAGGTGGCTGGGCCAACCCCCTAATTATAGACTGGTTCGCCTGGTACGCCAGGGTCGTCTACACCCTATACGCGGACCGCGTGAAGACCTGGATCACCATCAACGAGCCACTACTCGTCTGCGATGGGGTGTACACCGGCGCCTTCTCCCCCATGATAGACGACCCGATGGTGGGGGTCTACCTGTGCACCAAGAATGTCCTCTTGGCTCACGCTAAGGCCTGGAGGATATATCATGAGGAGTTCAAGCCTAAATACAAAGGTTAGTATGACCATGCCTTTTTTTGGTGATAGTTGGCTCGTCTCAACTACCAATGGTGGCTGCCGCGTGTGGAAAATCCGTTAGATGGCGTACGCGTAGACTGAGGTCCAACTTCAACGTCATTGGTCGTTTAGTGACATTTTGACATCTCACTTCAAAAATAACCAATCACCGTGTAGTTGGACCTCAGTCTACACGTACGCCATCTTTCAGATTTTCCACACGCGGTAGCCCCCATTCATGCATGACTTTATTGACACACCAGTCACCCGCCCTTACTTATGGGACAGTAGTTCCACTGTTTACCAATATTTGGCGCTAGGCGTCGATTGCATCGCCCTGGTGTTTCGTCTTTCCGGTTTGTATAATAAGGTTTGTCGATGTCTAAATAGTTTAGCCCTTAATCGTCTGCGATGGGGTATACACCGGCGCCTTCTCCCCCATGATAGACGACCCGATGGTGGGGGTCTACCTGTGCACCAAGAATGTCCTCTTGGCTCACGCTAAGGCCTGGAGGATATATCATGAGGAGTTCAAGCCTAAATACAAAGGTTAGTATAATCTGTGGCATGAAACAATAGCGATGACCTTGAGTGCGCAGAAACCAATCTTAATAGAAAGTCTTCTGTTTTACAAGTGCGCAAACTAACAGTCATCGCTATTGTTAGATGCCGCGGTCTTATTATGACCGTGCTTTTTTGGTGATAGTTGGCTCGTCTCAACTATCAATTCATTTCATGCATGAGTTTATTGACAAAAGTCAAAAAACGGAATCCTTAGTGTGATCGTTCAAGGTGGGACAAAATAGGACCATCTTTCGCGAACATAGAAATTAATTACTGTACGTATGTAGATTTTGAATTTTCATTTTTACATTGTGAAATTTTATTAGAAGAGCTGAAATTTTGGTCGTGGCTCCATTTACCCCTTAGATAGACATTATCAGATCGGTGTTTGTCAAGTATGAAAAAAGAGTGGTGTCTTTTAAGTGTTTGTAAATATATAAATTTGCTAAATGCTTTTATTTAGTGCCATCGACCAATAGAAGAGAACAGTGTTTTAAGGGGCTACACGAACGATACTAGCGCCGCCAACCTATATACACTGATTGTGGCGAAAATACGATATTTTTTAAGAAAGCAAAACATTACAAACTTAGATAAAAGTAAATTGAATATTTCAAGATGCAATACAATACACGCGACAAGTAACAATAATGTCAATTATTGCTAAAAGTGGCCGTTTTTAGCAATAATTAACATTATTGTTACTTTTCGCGTGTTAGAAATATTGTATTGCATGTTGAAAAATCCAATTTACTTGGATCTAAGTCTGTACCTAATGTTTTATTCTCTTCAAAAATAAGTATCATATTTTCGCCACAATCAGTGTAAATAGGTTGGCGGCGCTAGTTTCATTCGTATTGCCCCGTAACGGGCAATGAGCAACAATTGGCCCTTGTTTTACTTGTGGCAAAATCGTAAAGATAATTGTATCGTAGGTTGGTTAGTCAACTAACTATTTATTGCATTAAATAAGTAATAGATTTCAACTTTTACCTGTTATTTTCCGAGAGTGGATCAACTTCCTAGGAAATCGATCAACTTACGGCTCTTGTTATTATCGATGTTTATAGATTTACCTCGATATTAATAGGATAGATTAGTTTCTGACCTACATTGTATGATGCTAATCGACTGGCAGATATTATAATCAAATCGATTAAATAATAGCTGCGCCTGCGTTTAATAATACTCGTATAGGTTTTGACCATTCCTGGCTTTAATTGCTCGAGTTCAATTAACTGTTTAATGACTAGGAAAACATCAAACATAATTAACAGAAAATGTCAGGAATATGAAAAGTTTCATAGCACGAGTAATGGGTATACCTAAGTATTCTTTTTTATACACTTAGGTAAACTACCGTTTCAATATGATTAATATTGTTTTGTGTGGTGTGTGTTGCTTGCGTGGCTTCCGAACAGGGGGGAGCTTAAGTATTACTGGCGTATACATTGATTGTCAGTTCAATAGAAGTTTAAAAAAAAGATAACCTAACTGTTAATGATAGTAACTTAAAATGTTGTAGGTACCTACACAACATTGTAAAATGTCACAAAAAAAGTTAGTGCAATTAGTAACTAAAGACAATATTACCCATCAAAAACACCAAGTCTCGCAACTACTGTAAAAAGTGGTGAGATCCATGTTTTGCCAAGTCGGTTATTCATTTATTGTCGAAAATGGCCTGAATTTTTCGAGAAAAGGATGGTACGGCTGTGCCGCTTTTTTTCTCGACTTGGCGGGGGCACTGCCGTGCCCCCATATTATAACAATATCTATAGGTAATATCTTAAGAATGATTGGTACTTAGGTAAGTATTTATTATTGATTATGTGATTATTTTACTGACTCTCGCGAATGGAATCTTTGACATGCGGGGGAGCAATTCTCGTGCATTGAAATAATTATGTTTACCCGTTTAGCGCAATGGTTTGAGAGCCGATTGAGACGTAAGGGTCGCAGGTTCGATTCCCGCACTGACACAAGTGTGTTGATGAAACAGATATTTGTGTTGGGTATGGGTGTTTGTGGTTCCTTCGTTGTTTCTGGTTTCCATAGCACAAGGGAAAATCTTAGTTTGGGTTACAGTCTCAATTTATTTATTTAATAGAAGATAACCCGATTATATCCGAAAGTGTCTTCCCGTAGGAGAGATACAAATTAATATTTTTTTCTTTAGGACAAGCGTCGGTCTCCAACCATCTGATCTGGTACGAGCCGGAGAGCAGCAAGGAAAGGGAGTTGACTGACTTGGTCATGGAGCAAAACGTAAGTTCTTTTCATACACATGTTCCGTGGGAGAGTCACGCTTCGGCATGAATGGATCGGTTCGACCGGAGTGATACCGGCGTAAAGCAGCGCCTGCGCTGTGTATCGTCAACCGAGTGAGGGTACCGGTAAAGACCCTATTGGGAGAAAGGGGTTTTAAAGTTGGCAGTGCATTTCTGACTTAACTGGGGTTGGTGTCTACGGGCGGCGGCAATCGCTTACCATCTGGTGATCCGTCTGCTTGTCTGCTACTTATCACATTAAAAAAATGCTGGCTTCTGGTCTCCTTTATCTATTTTGATGTGTACCACCTACATCTGCACCTGAGTGCAATCATTTACTTTCGCGACTTTATTGACCCACTAGAGGCTCGCCCTCACTTCGTTACGAGACAATAGTTCCACACAGTACCAATAGCTGGCGCTGGGCGTCGCTTTAATCGCACATGTGTTTCGTTCTTCAGATTAGCAATAAGCCTTGTCGTTTCGTATAGAAGTTACCTCTTTTCAAATAAGTAGTATAGAAGATAGAATATGTAGATTAGGTATTAGCTGTAAGCTTTGTCGTTTCTTATAGAAAATACCTCTTTTCATATAGTATAGAATATACACAGAATTGAAGATTACACTTCTTCCCGAGTGTGCCTTACTGACACAGGTCCCTCAACCAGCCCATGGTCCTTCCTACCGTCTCGGCATACGGACCGAATCTTGGGAGACGCTCACCAGGTACTTACTAAGGGCTCTTTCCCCGGTGCGTTTCTTCACTCCCTACAAAGTCTGTGTCTTTAGCCCATCTCAATGTCACTTCTCCCCAAATGGGGCGTGAAACACCATAGCACAAGCGACGCGCTCGGGCAGTTCCACATCAATCGAACTCCTTCCTAAAGTCAAGCCTTTTGCCCGAGTGTGCCTTAAGGGGCTATACGAATGAAACTAGCGCCGCCAACCTATTTACACTGATTATGGCGAAAATATGATGTTTTTGAAGAAAATAAAACATTACAGACTTAGATCCAAGTAAATCGAATTTTTCGAGATGCAAAATAATATTTTTTACACGTGACAAGTAACAATAAAGTTCATTATTGCTAAAAACGGGCCACTTTAGCAATAATGAACTTTATTGTTACTTGTCGCGTGTTTTATATATTGTATTGCATCTTGAAAAATTCAATTTACTTTCATCTAAGTCTGTAATGTTTTGCTTTCTTAAAAAATATCGTATTTTCGCCACAATCAGTGAAAATAGGTTGGCGGCGCTAGTTTCATTCGTGTAGCCCCTTAATGTGATATCTTCAGGCAGGTCGGTTCTCCCACGCCATCTTCTCGAAGGAGGGGGGCTGGCCGCCGGCCCTGGAGAGGCTGATCGCCGAGAACAGCAAGAGGCAGGGCTACTCCAGAACGAGGCTGCCGCCTTTTACGAGGGACGAGATCGAGCTGGTGAAAGGTTAGTGTATTAAGTAGGTTTAATTTTTATTTTTGGTATAGCAATTCTTTGCAATTTATTCTTAAGTAAATAATGCACTTAAAAAAATCTCGGGGGGTTCAGGTGGGACTCGAACCCACAACCTTCCACAGTCGGGTGGCTGTACTACCAATTATACTAGCCGAACCCCTTACTAAGCCGACGAATTTCGTAAGTGCTTAACTCGCCATGAGCTGACGATAGTCTCATCAATATTGTAGGTATACATATATAATTGGTAGTACAGCCACCCGGACTGTGGAAGGTTGTGGGTTCGAGTCCCACCTGAACCCCCCGATTTTTTAAGTGCATTATTTACTTAAGAATAAATTGCAAAGAGTATTATGTAGTTTAAGTAGGTTTGTACTTAAGTACCTTAATTTTAAAATTGTTGATTCCATTCGATACACGGCCTCACCGAAATCCTGTGAAGCTACGTCTACGCTGTCTTTCACCATCAACAGTGGGAGAGCCACGCTTCGGCATGAATGGGCTGGCTCGACCGGAGTAATACCACGATCTCACAGAAAACCAGCGTGAAGCAGTGCATGTGCCATGTTTCGCTGCGTGAGTGACGGTACCGAAGGCCTAATCTAGGCGAAGGGGGGTTAAAAGTCGTCATTGCCTATTTTTATATTGCCCTTTTTTCATGTAAGTAATCTGTAGACAGCGGTGCTGATTGCACACTTAGTAAGTTAACTAGTATTATTACTAATAGTATTAATTGTGTGTAATTGTTTGTTGTCTCAAAGATAATAAAAAAAAAAAGGTAATCAAAGCACTTGTGACACCACTGGAGTTGGTGCCTGTGGGCGGTGGCTATCGCTTACCATCAGGTGATCCGTCTGCCACCTAAGTATATCATAAAAAAGAAGATTAAGCCCAATGCAATCATAGTAGCGATGGAGACCTTTGCACAGTAATTATAGGCATACTTTACTTTATTGTTCCAGGTACATACGACTTCTACGGGCTCAACTTCTACACAAGCCGGGTGGTCCGGCACGCCAGGCCGGGGGAGGAGATCGGCAGCTTTCCCATCATGGGGTCGGTGGAGTTAGGGGCTGTTCTGGAGGCTAAGCCCGAGTGGAAGAAAACTACGGCTTGGTGGTTGACGGTAGGAATTTCTAATTTATTTTTAATTGAATATCCTTTGGCTTTCTACTGAACTCTAAGAGTTGGGAAGAAGCCTACGATGGAGCGGGCTTACCCATGGCCCTTAGTAGCCTATTTACTCCAGCTTCAACAATTTTGAGGTTGAACTCGTTAGGGAAACAGACGCAGGAAGGGTGTTCCTTAGCAGTGCGCATCACGCACGAAGGAGGACGAAAAGGGCTTTCTTTGTAGGTACCAATTGAGGAATATTTACCAAGGAAGGCTGATACCCTCCAATTCGTCTGCTTTCACGGAGGTAGAAAGGGGATGGTGGAATGAGTTCTGCAGCTCAACAGCACTCTCTCCGAAAGACAGCCATTAACATTCCGACAGGCAAGCCAGTTTTCTTCTTCACAAAGCATGGTTCGTACTAAGTAGTTCCTCTTTACCAATCAGTTTCTTGACCTTTCCACTGATCCAAGTGCAGCTAGTTGGTACTTAACTGATTAGCTTATTACACCTCACATAATTCACTTATTGTGGTACGGTTGCAATGCGCTATGCGTAAGCGCAGCCCAGCAACAGCAGCAGACTTTAACTTCTTTTTTTCTTGCAGCTAAACGCGAAAGGACTCCGGGACCAGCTGGTTTGGCTGAAGCAGCAATATGGAGACGTCCCAATCGTGATCACCGAAAATGGCGTCCCAAGCCAGGGCAACCAGCTCGACGATAATGACAGGGTGCAGTTCTTTAAGGAATTCTTGACACAGGTATTTTAAACAGGCATTTTCTTGGTTTTTTTCTTTGTACTTGAGGCGGCAAACTAGCAAGCTGATCACCCTCACGCTAGGCTAGGCTAGCTTTCACGGTAGGTAGCGGCATGGCTGTGTCTCGGCATTGTTGTTTTCTATGAACGGCGGTTAACATTTACCATTAGATGGACCACATGATCGTCTGCCTACTTCAGCAATAAGAAAAAACCTGCTGGTAAGTAGGTAATCACCGCCGCCCATGAACATCTGCGAGATCAGAGAGGTCGCTGATGCGTTGCCGGTTTTATAGGGGAACCCCCTTTGGGGCAGGTACAATGTTTTGTCATCTTGTACCGACGGAGGTTGCATTACTTAAGTATCCAGTGTAAGGTTAAAGAAATCTGCATGATTGAACAGTCCCTAAAACTATGAAATGTATTTATCTTTTTTAATTTAATTTGAGATCAGTCAAGATGGCCGTGAGATTCAAATAATTTATTTATTTATTTTATGTGATAGGTGGCAGGCAAGCAGACGGATCACCTGATGGTAAGCGATTGCTAGTGAGCTACGGAACTTTTTGACTTTTCGATTTTATGAAAGCTGTCTCCTTGGAGCGGGCATAACCGGGGTCCGCTTAGACGCATGATTCAGGATTTGGGAGTCTGGTAATTACATCGAAGCGACTGCCGTCTGATTTTCGCAACCCTTTCACAGGGAAACCAGGAATACATGATTAGGTACACGTTCCAGAAACAAGCTATCTGAAATGTTCGGTTTTCGTCCCATCGGATTTTATAAGCGATGAAATTAAAGAGCTAGTTTTCCTTAGTAGGTATTTATAGTAGGTAAATAATGTTTTCAGGTGCTGTTAGCTATAAAGAAAGATGGCGTGAAAGTCCTAGGCTACACCGCCTGGTCTCTCATGGACAACTTCGAGTGGATGGATGGATATACGTAAGTGTAACTACCTACCTATCTCTTTCGCAGACTTTAAAGCCCACAAAACCAGCTGAAATGAGAGGGAAGAGGGTCAAAAGGTTGGCAGCACACTTCACTGGAGTTGCAGATGTCTATAGGCGGCCGCAATCGCTTACCATCAGGCTCGTTGGCCTCTTATAGAAAAACATCTAAAGAAAGAGAGTCTAAGTTCGGAAAATGGAGTCCACTTTACTTTTAGGAAAAATCTAATGACGTCACAATTCCCAGGCACAAATTCGGCCTCTACGAGGTGAACTTCACGGACCCCCTGCGCCCGCGCACCCCCCGCTCCTCCGCGCGGTACTACTCCCACGTCATCAGTACGCACGCTCTCGACCAATCAGAGACCGGCGGGGACCTCGCCACGTGGTACGCGATAGTTGCCGTCTTTCTCGGCGTGGTGGCAGCACTTGCTGGGTTCTGTTATTGTAATAATAAGAAGAAGAAAGTGAAATATGCGAGTGTCGCGCCGGGTGAAGAAATGAAACTTAAGACTCCGTATAATCAATAGAAATATGTACAATATAGTGACCCGCCCTCACTTCGCTTCGGGACCGTAATTCAGATATGAACCAATAGATGGCGCTGTGCTCAATTACATCGCGCAATCGTTACGTGTATTCGGTTTACCTATAAGCCTTGTCGTTGTCTATTGAAGTTATCTATTTATAAAAGTATAGAAGATAGAAGATAAGTATACAGAGGGCGGATTCTCGTGCACCCGATATTCAAGAAGAAAATCTCTAAATTCGACTTCAGTGTCGAGTGCATGAGAGTTGGTCCCCAGAGCGTAACTATAGGTACTAATGTAATGTTTGAGATCGCACTACCTAATCAATCACTGCCCATGACATTATGGATTAAACTTTTTTGGTCCTTCGAGCCGGATCTTAGCCAGGGACCTATGGATGATTACTAATGAGTTGTGCTAACAATAAGAGCAGTAAGTCGACTTACGTCAAAAATAAGTTAAATGGGTGATTTTCCCAAGCACTTTTTTTTAGCGGCGAAGCTGAAAATCGATGTATCGAGAGCTACTAGTAACAGTTTTTATTTTTTGGTAAATATTTGAACTATTATTTATGACGTGTCATCAGCGTTTTAGCCTTTAGATATGTATTTATTAGTTTAAAAAATGTTGGAAGACCTAAATTCTAATTACGGTGGACTGTCCGAATTGCATTAGTTTACAATAAAGTGTTATTGTAAGTTTTTTGATGAATAATTGTAACTTTAAAATAATGTACACTTAAAATACAATAGACGAGACTTCAAATTAATCAAACAGAATTATTTAAATATTAATAATTGGAATTTTATATCGATCTCAAAAATGTCCCGCGGAAAATAGCAATAACGGTGGCGCGTTTGAATCCTTATTTACTTGTCACGATGTGCTTTGGGAGACACGTGCTCTGCTTCCTCCTACCGCTCAGTGTGTCCCCATGATCGGGATTAAAGGACATGCGGCGCGCTGTCATCGTTTTCCCCGCCAAACAAGTAAGTACTAGTTGCGGTGGCGCAGGAGAACGTTTTTCATCAATACCGGTGGCATGTATTTTGAGCTATCTTTTCTCCTTTACATGAAATCCAGTTTTATAGCTTATTGAGATTAAGTTAACTGTCATATTTATAGACTGTAAGTTAGTGGTGGGATAATATATTTTTTTATAATACCAATTTTGTTACTGTTTCTAAGTCCGGTGGTGCAATCCCGGTGGCTCCGGTGGCGAAATATAGCGCCACCGTAATTGTACTGTGCCACTGAAATTGATTTTCTACTAATTACAGTACATTTCTGGACTCTTTCCACACCCTTTGTGCCGATGAGCAACGGCGAAGAACTTGTCACTCTACATCTCAGTTCCTGGGTCTGGGATGTTTATCTTCAGACCCATTTCCCGAGCTTCTCGTCGAAGGTCGTCCAGTTTGGCCTGCATGTCAGCTCGTGTGTGGCTCAACAGGCAAAGGTCATCGGCATAGTCCAAATCTTCCAATACGTTGGACAGTCCCCACTCTATGCCTCAGCGTTTGTTCTAGGTTTAATGCATAATGCCATCCAGAGCGACAAATAAGAGGAGAGGCGAGAGGAGACACCCCTGACATACCTCCGGATCAACTGGTACGTCCTCCGAGACGAGGCCTTCATGCGTCTCGACTCGACTCTACAGGAATAGTTCCAGTAGATGGCTTTGATTATGTTGGTGATCTTCTCGGAAACTCCGATTTCACGAGCCACCAGATAACGTTTCATTTTAGATAGCGTTTCAAAGACTTTTTCGAAATCCACAAAGGTCACATACATTTCCCTTCTGATGCCTGTTTGAAGATTATTTGCAAAGTGTTGATCTGGTCAGTACACGATCGGTTGGGTCGAAAGCCAACCTGCTCTTTGCGAAGAAGAGCTTCGACGGCCCTCGATACGATAGTCTGTCTAGGATGATCCAAGAGAGCTCTTCAAAAGGAATTGAGAGCAAGGTGATGCCTCTCCTGTTGCCACATTCACTAAGGTGTCCCTTCTTGGGTACGGTGGTGAGAAATCCTTTTTTTTTCTCTAATCCTTGGGCACCTCTTCGGCCAGCCAGCTGTTCTTCAAGAGGGGATTCAGCACGTTCGCAGCGGTCCAGACATCAGCTTTTAGCATTTCCGCTGTGATGAGGTCCACTCCTAGGGCTTTCCCGTTTTTCGGGTATTGGATGGCCTTCAATACTTTTCCTCCTGTAGGGGGAGACAACATCAATGTTGCCTTATATATCTCCCTGAGATTACTGGCATTGTCAGTGCGTTAAGCTCGTTCGGCAATACTGTCAGCCCACAATCGGCGATCACGACGGGTACTGCGGTAATTTTTTCTGCGAATCTGTCGGTATTGGAGGTTGTTGAGTTTTGGATGGAGAGAGAGTTGAAGATGGAGTTCCGTCTTGTCTCAATCAGGTTCCAGGTTTTCTGAGACATACAGTCTTCGCGTGTATGTGTTTTGTGTCCAAGGACGGCGGAGTTAGTCTCTGTATGGGCCATTTGATATGGTTCCACTCCGCGTTGACAGAAAGTGTACAGACATTTTCGAGGGCGGAAAAGCGATTTCGCAGTTTTTAGCCCAAAGGCGTCGGCCAGGTCGATTATCTTGCGAGCTTTGCTGTTGAATCGGGCCGTGATGATTCGCTCTGAGATGGGTGTCCAGTCCAGTAGGCTCTTCGTCGCAACGTGACAAAAGAGGAATCCTACGCCGTTTTCACGTACCTACGCCTTCTTCATCCTCCTTCCCAGATTAAAAAAAAGTAAGGCCCCTGGACGTTCCCAGTTCTCCGAATCCATTCCTACGCACTTGCTGTGGACGAGTATTTGCACCTTGTATCTAAGCATTTCTGCTTCCACTTAGGCTAGTCGTCTATGCTCGCCGAGTGTTCGCACATTCCAACATGCTATTCGTGACCGTATTTTCATGCCAAAGGTCGTTGTAGCTTTATCGGTCCGGTTTTGTACTTCTTCAGTTTCTTCAGCTGGGTGATTAATCCACTATACCCTAGCAAGCTAGTAGGGCTGCCACCTTGGAGCCTGCAAGCGTGCTCGGTTTTGTTTCGGGTTTCCTTTCTTGTGAGTTTGGTTCGGTTTGGAGGCGCAGAAGACTCGCCTTTCGACCTGAGCTCAGCTGCACCTCAAGGTGGTGTGGTTGAACGGTTCCAGGAGGAACGACGGTGACATGAGGTGACTTGGACTGGCTAGGGCTCTGCTTAAACTTGGTGTTCCGCCACTAGCACTGCAGATGGTTTCTTAGCACTTTATTGGCAATGCCGTTCTCACTTACTAACAGTAATCCCCACTAAGACCATACCCTGATTCCCCCCCCCCCCCCCTTACGACTATTGAAACTGATCATATTCTACACGACTATTACCTTTATTAAAAAGTCATACAGGTTACATTAATTAACATCAACTAATGTGTACCTATATTAACGTGATTGCAATACAGCTACATGTCATATATTATATCTAATAAAACTCAGGTTTTTAATAATTTAATTCAAATAAATGACAATAAACAATAAAATTGTTTATTTATTATAATTTCGCTGGCTTAAAATAATCGCGGTGGTAGGGATTAAATTACGGTGGCTCAAATACAATTACGGTGGCTTGTAAAAATTTCAAATTGTAATATCTCTAAAAATAATTATAATATTTTTATGCCTCCTATATTTTTGAATACTACAATGTTTATTCTATTATGTGCCTCCCATAAAATGTATGTAAAGTGGTTTTAAAAATTCGCCACCGTAATTAGGCAAAAATGGAGTTTGTTGAAATTCACCCAAATATACCTACAGTATTTTGGATCGTGAAAACTGGTCTTACTCCCTTTTTTCTGGCATAACTGGACGATGCGAGTCGCATTTTCTCAGGGTTACCAAAAAAGGGGCATATGATTTCAAGCTAAAGATGTTCAGGGCATTTTATTTTTAGTACCTACAGTCAATGACAAGTTAAGTTAACCCTTGCAGTTCCTAAATAGACGGTGAAAAGTACAAAAAGGAAACGAAACCAAGGGAATGGCGCTGGGTATCGATTGCATCGCAACAGGGTTTCGTGTTTTCTGTTTACCTATAAGGCTTAACATTAGTAACATATAGAAGAGTCTTTATAAATAGTATAGTATATAGAAGATTTGTTATGTTGATTAAAAAATCTTGCTCAATTAATTAACTGTACCCAACTGCTGGTGTTCCTACTTACTGCCGTACTCAAACACGTTAAAATACAGCTTGATTGTCACTTTGAGCTTTATGTTAATATTTAAATGAAGACTATCAATATTTGAGATAATGCGCATTAAGGTGGATGGCGTCTGTGAGTGTGGCAGTAAGTTTTTATTTATAAGGTTATGTTCCTGAGTGTGGTATACGTAATTAAAATAATGTCAGGTAATTAAATACTAGGTGTTAAAGTAATGACATGTAAATAGGTACATAATTTAATTTTAACTTGAATAAATCAATAATATGTACATGTAAATAACAATAATGTAAATTAATACTAAACTTTGTTCTTAATAAATTATTCTAAGTGAATCTCCGGTTGTTTTTTTTGTGATACGTAGGTGGCAGACGAGCAGATGGACCACTTGATGGTTAGCGATTACCGCTGCCGATAAATAACCAGTAGCCACAAGTGCGTTGGCAACCTTTAACCCTTTCCCCCCCAATTGGACCACCGTTACCCTCATTCACACCTTTGCACACTTATAGTTCATCATTAGGTCTTGTATGTAGCGAGCGAGTCCTGATGACGTCAGCGTAGAAGCGCGCCGACTTGCGCGCTGTGCGCGTGCGCAGCGGGCTCGAGAAATCCACTTCGTATAGACCGAAATGTATTCTGCAACAAATAATATACAAATATACCTAATTTGCTGTTTGCATGGCATATTACTACACCTAGCAAGACGCAAGGATCATCGTCAACATCATCAGCCTGTTGCAGACCACTGGACTTAGGCTTCTCCAAATGCTCGCCACTTTGGTCGATCTTCGGCTCCTCGCATCCAGCTCCAGCCAGCTCTCTTGCGCAGATCGTCACTCCATCTGGCCTGAGGCCGTCCTACACTACGTTTACCAAGACGCGATCTACATACGGGCGCAAGGATGATGGACGTGAAGTAAGGTTCTTCAACTGGTACTCATGTCTTAGCTCCACTCTGGCGCGAGCATCCCTGGGGTTCAGTTGTATGCCTTCGGGCGCTGTCGGAGGAGAGCCCATCATAACCCGCTGGCAGGAAGGTATGCATAATGAGGCATTCTCCAGCGATAAAAAAACAAAAGCCAGGATGATAGGTAGACGACGTCCTGTGGGTAGACCACCTGCCTAATGGTTGTGGGGAAACAATGGATGAGGCCGTCAGGGGACCGTAAGGAGTGGCGTGATGAGAGGCTAGCCTCTAGATACTCAGCAGTAGGTGGATGTGGGCTGATAATTATGATGATGATCACAGAAAATAAAGAAATAATTGTCCATCCAAACCAAGAACCAAGCACCAACAATATTAACCATCAATGTATGTAGGTACATTTTGGAATGCGATAAAAATTGAATTGAATGAAAGAAATCGTAAGGACTTACGTGTACCCCCCAATCCATTCGTAGTTGTCCATCATAGACCACACGCTGTACTTGACCACGTTGACGCCATCTTCTTTGATGGCCAGCAGGACCTTCAATAAAATAGTACTAATAAATGGGGGAAAGGGGGTAAATAGGATGGAAACGCACTTGTGACTCTACTGGTGTTGCAGGTGTCTATGAGCGGCGGCCATCACTTACCATCAGAAGATCCGTCTGCTCCTCAGCCCCTGATCACATAAAGGGCTGTCTTCTTCATCATTTACCTGTTCCATATGGTCCCGCAAGTACTCGATCCTATTGTCGTCTCCCAAACCCTGGTGCTCTTCAGGATATCCGTTCTCAATTATGGCTATGTCCACATCTCCGTATTGCTGTTTGATCCACTGGAGGAGTTTACGCAAACCTTCTGGGTAGCTCTGGAAGACAATTTAATATGTCATCATTATCATCACCCAACTGGCGTCCCGTTAGTCATCTGGGACGACCAACGGGACCGTCCTTGGGGGCGTACGAGATATTGCTGGAGGGACGAAGTCGCCATGGACCTTGAAGCACTAAACGTGCATGATTGGTTGGAATTAGCACAAGATTAACAAAATGGCGAACGTTGACGTCGGAGCCCAAGACCCACCTAGGATCGCTGAGCCAGCGTAGTAAGTAGGTAAGTATTCATCATCATCATCAGCCTGTTAAGTGCTTAACATAGAAACTTAATAGGTAATGTTTTTTTTTGTGGTGCTTAATAAATAATTTCTTATCTTAAATGTTTAGGTACAGACAGCCACACATCAGGTAACCACAAACTGTCAAATTTCCTCAATTGATATTCAACCTAATCTGTTTGGCAGTAAGATGAGAGTCGATTGAAGAAATTTGACAGTTTTGTATACTTTGATGTGTGGCTGTACGTACAGTACACTCTCCATAGCAAAAACTTACGTAGTTCCAAAGTGATGAGTGTTTCCAGTGAGGCCGAGCCTCCAATACGATGTTGAACTCGCGCAGGCCGTCCATCGGCCAGAAGCCAACGGCCTCACCCGGCCGAGCGGGGCGCGCCACCCGACTGGTATAGAAGTTGAGGCCGTAGTAATCGTATGTACCTGAGAATACAGACATCAATCAATCAGACTAGGTATGTTGGTTCAAGTAATGTTATGGTCGATTCTAAATTGAACCTTCTTACAGTGACATATGTAGATAGAGAGGTAGGTACCTACCTAGGTAGATACTCTTTATTGTACAAAATATTACAGCACTTAAATATGCTAACATGGTCATTTACAAATACAATCTCGGCGGTCTTATTTCAGTCAACCAAGGGTAGAGTAAAAGTGGCCATTTTAAGCAACGTTAAAAATATTGTATTGTATCTTGAAAAATCCAATTTATGTATGTACTTACTTGCATCTGAGTCTGTAACGTTTTACTTTCTTAAAAAGTATCATATTGTCGCCGCAATCAGTGTAAATTGGTTGGCGGCGCTAGTTTCATCGATATAGCCCCATAAGTTGCGTTTGTGAAATAATGACGTATTACCTACCTATGTCAAAGATTTAACAAACCAACCTTTAACGAACTTCTTTTCTTCCTCAGTAAAAGCCGGCAGTTTAGATGAAGGAAATCCGTCTTGCTTACTCTTTTCCGCCATCAGTTTCTCGATGAGAGGCGGCCATCCTCCCTCTTTACTGTAGATAGGATACGAATATAATCCACCCTGTAACATTTAAGCCTAAATCTGGTCCTTACGCAACATTCTGATATATTACCGCACGTGGAGTTATAGTAACCGTACTCGAAATGTTGATTAAAGAAAAACTACAATCATTAAAACCAAACATGTAATAATTGTATATGATTTCCAATTTCACTTAGCTCTAGATTAAGTATAATTTATCGCATTTAACCCACCTTTTATCTACTCCTCATATACACGTAAAATGAACAAGTACGTGACCAACATTGTATGAGAGTTGAATTTTTTTTATGCAAGTTTACAACAGTCACAGAACAATGTTGTCCAGAATGCTTAGCACACGTGGT
>CM026297.1:1581936-1790395 GCA_014851415.1 Cnaphalocrocis medinalis
AGTTTCAAAGACTAAATGTACTAAGCTAAATTTGATTAGCAATCAAACCTTATTCGTACTAAGATAAGATAAATATATTTTTGCTCAAACAAGATTGTCTATCAATTAGATAATTGATAGGCAAAAGGCCAAATTTATATTTTACTTTGGTAAATAATTATCTTTATTTACTTACTAGTGGCCCGCCCTCACTTCACTCACTCACGCACTCACGCTTCGGAACCGTAATTCAGAAATGAACCAATAGATGGCGCTGTGTCCAATTACATCGCGCAAGCGTTTCGTGTTTTCGGCTTACCTATAAGCCTTGTCGTTGTCTTTTGCAGTTATCTCTTTATAAATAGTATAGAAGATGATATTTCGTTTTTTCTATTCTATTCTATTCTATATGTCAAAAAAGTATTTGACTTTGTTCGATAAGGATTTGATAAGAAAACCAAGGTAACTACATCGAGAAAAAAATTAAGGGGGCCTACAACAAAGTGCGGTAATGCGACCGAGAATATACCTGTCGCATTCAATAATAATCATATTAGCCACCTGTAACACCAGTAGAGTCATAAGTGCGCTGCCAACCTTTAACTTCTTTCCCCCAATTGAGGAACCTTGAAGTTGGAATTGGATACAAGGACTAAGATAAACTTTCTCAATGATAAATATAAATTCAATAGTGAACTACTAGAATGATTGATATTGTATCCATTATACTTAATAAGGTTACAATAATTCATCATTAAATAGGTATTATAGATGATTTTAGCAATCTTAATACCTATCTACTTATACTTCGATAAAAAAAAATTGTAGCTAAGCACGTGTTTTTGTACTAGTATACTAGTGTACTAGTGGCCCGCCTTCACCTCGCTTCGGGCCGTAATTCATAAATGAGCCAATAGATGGCGCTGTGTCCAATTATTTCGCGCAAGCGTTTCGTGTTTTCGGTTTTCTATAAGCCTTGTCGTTGTCTATAGACGTTATCTTTTTATAAATAGTATAGATTGCAGTGCCCTAACACCACAATATGAGAGAAAGAAATGGCTGCTTTATTATGTAAATACTTGCTTTTGAACGCAGCTTCGCCCCCCACCCTCCCCCCAACTTCCCTAAAATGAGGGGAAGGGGGCAAAAAGAAGCCTCTGTTACTCTCCATCCCTTCAACTATCTCCACTCAATACGTCGCTCCGTTTTGCCGTGAAAGAAAGACAAACATACGGACGAACAGACAGACAGACACACTTTCCCATCTATAATATTAGTATGGATTTACCATCTGTTTGTACACTATGGAAGCAAAAAAACTTGTGTATTATTAATATGTATAAATTTCCCACTTTTCAGTTTGGTGTTGGTGGCGGGGCTGGAGGCAGCGCTCCTCAGTTTCCCACCAGACTTCAAATTTGGGGGCAGCCTCGGCTGCTTACCAGGTGGAAGGGGCGTGGAATGTCAGTGGTAAGCAAGAGAGACTTATCATATAAGTTAGGGACTAAGTAAATATTGCACTTAAAAATTTAATTTTTATTTCATGAACAATCGAGACACGCGGTAGCGTGTCAAGCCAAGGTCAAAATAATAATGTTTAAATCGGTCACAGGCGTGCGATGCCAAATCAATGACCCTTGTGTACTTTCTTTTCTGATAATTAATTACTTATTGTGATAGTTATCAATTGATCTGATTTCCATCTAGCACGTTTTTTTATAATCTAAGATAATAATATTTCTATCATCGTCTAACATCTATTTAGTTTTTGATGATAGTCATCATACGATTAAGCAATAATATCCGCATATTATTATAGCGCACTTGGGAGTCTACTGGTGTTGCAGGTGTCTATGGGCGGCAATCGCGTGCCATCAGGTGATCCGTCTGCCATATATCACATAAAAAAAAATCAATATCCGAATTGATCTATTCTTGCAAACTTTTCAGTATTTCAAAGTTTGTATGAAGAAATTTAATAGAAATTTAACAATTTTCACAATATCTAAGCATACAACGTAATAGGCACTCAAGCGTTTCAATGACCTAATCATTCGAGTATCTTTTGATTGTTTAGTTGATTATTATAAAACATTCAAATCGATTACTAACCTATCAGTATAAGTGTGTAAGATCTAAATCATAATAACAAAAGCTTTTATAGATCAAAAGATCTGATTCGATGTTGGTTTTCACGCTTCTGCGTAAGAACATTACCTATTTTTATTAGATTACATAATGCATAGATATACCTATAAACAAATTACCTAATGTAACAATCGTCGCATAAAGATGAAAATTCTAATTTAATGACGAAAAGTCGTAATTTCCAAATGATAATGTATCCCTACATCCTCTCCGTCCTATATATCGTCTCGTGAAGAGCCGAACGATAGGCCGACGCCCTGTTGGCCCACCTAAATATCACTGGAAACTCGTCGTCGAAAATGATTTGCCAGATTCAAAAAGAACGTTAAGCTCTTGTCCTGCGCCCAAACCCTCTTCGGTCGTGTCACACTATGTGGTGTGTGTGGTCCATCAAATTAAGAGGGTAAAGGTAATTGGGTATAACACACACTTGAGCCGTTTCATATTTTCGGGTTATACACTTATAAGCCTGATTACCTTTAGAAACTGTCTCTATCGTAGTGAAGATCCCGGGACTACGAGGAATGCCGGAGCCGCGGCCGAAGCTGCAGAGAAACTGAAAGCTGCAAAGTATAGGCATCTATCCGGTACCTACTACCACTTCGTAGCTTTCGGTGTCGAAACACTGGGCCCGTGGGGTCTCGATGCTCTCTCTTTCTTTCGAGACTTACTTAACTAAGCGCTTAGTTGAAAGGCTAGCAGCTAAGTACTTCGCCCAGCGAATTTCTATCGCTAGGTATCCAACGAGGTAATGCTGCCAGCATTTTGGGAACATTGCCACAGGGGACCCTGTTTTAATTTTTTTGGCAGGTAGTTTTAGCTTTAAATTATAGTTACTGTTTTCTTATGCTTCCTAAATTACAGTGAAGATTTAATAATGATCGATGTTGGGAATACGGAGGGTAAACGAACCCGAGGATCCCCAAACAGATGGACCGATCAAGTGAGAGGAGTATCTGCATGCAAATAAGTATTGTTCGGTCGTCAGAGATGCCATGAATAGGCACCGGTGGAGGCAAATAACACAAGCGAGGTGCAACTCACACATTCAATTATGACCACGATCCTCAGTCATGAGAGAGCCCGAAGAGAGAGAGAGAGAAAATTTAATAAATAAATAAATGAATAAACTCTTCACTGACAGATAAATCCCCGAACATTTGGGACGACTTCACGCACAGACGGCGGGACAAGATAGACGGCCGAGGGGATGGCGACGTGGCCTGCGACTCCTACCACCAGTGGCGGAGGGACATCGAGATTGCTGAGGAGCTGGGCTTGGACTTCTACAGGTACGTACAGCAACACATCAATGTATCCAAATCTGTCAGACTTCTTCAATTGACTCTCATCTTACTGTCATGCACATTAGGTTGAAAATGAATTGAAGATATTTGACATGTTGTGGACCATAAAGTCCTTGAGTGGATACCGCGACTCGGCAAACGTAGTGTTGGACGCCCTGCTACAAGATGGGATGACGACATTCGAAGGCTGGCTGGAGTGGGCTGGATGAGAGTGGCCGAAAATCGGGAGCGGTGGCGTGCATTAGGGGAGACCTATGTCCAGCAGTGGACGACCTTGGGTTGCTGATGATAATGATGACATGTTGTGGTAACCTGATGTGTGGCTGACTGGGGGGGGGGGGGGGGGCGCCGTTGCCATCCCATGTGTTTCCTCTGTCCTAAATTATGGATCCCTTCAAACGAACCGTGAAGAAGCATCTCGCGGGCCAGTATGGCAATGCCAATGGATGTGGTGGCCGTGCCGTCGCGTGTAACTGCAACGTGGGCTTTCCTCTTGCTTAGATCTATCATTAGGCTGAGCTGAGCCAATTTAGGTACTGAGCCACTATAACAAAAAAAACTCTTTCACACACTTTTTTCGGCTTTTTCTTATTGCATTAAAAATCTCAGGCAGGAATTTCAAGATTTTTGGCTGGTCTTTGACCTAACCTAATTCTCATATTTGGATCTCACGGCCGCTTAAAACCATCAGGCGGAATGGGGTCAACTTGATTGTCCTCAATATAAAAAAAAACCTAACCAATATTTTTTTGTTTCACAGAGTAAGTAATATCAACACAAATATGTTGGTGGAGCAAAGCCTAAACACTGACCAGCTACAAAATCTTGAAATTCTTGCCCGAATTTTTTTAGGGGGCAACTAAGCGCTTTTTTCTTCACAGGTTCTCGATATCCTGGTCGCGTATCTGTCCAAACGGCTTCTGTAACCGCATCAGCGAGGATGGCAAAGCCTACTACAGCAGGCTGATCAACGGCCTCCTGGAGAAGGGAATCGAACCAGTCGTCACGTTGTACCACTGGGACTTGCCTCTAAGGCTTCAGCAGCTAGGTAAAGATTAGTAAATAAGCACTTGTAACTCCACTGGTGTTGCAAATGTCCATGGGCGGCGGCAATTGCTTACCATCAGGTGATCCGCCTGCTCGCCTGCTACCTATCACATAAAAAAAAAAAGCCTCTCCTAGCCTATCTGGTGTAATGCAGGGATCATCAAAGGAGGCTATCGCGTGTGGAAAGTCCGCCAGATGCCGTACTGTAGAACCGAGGTCTCGACTTCCTTTACTCATTCATTATAGTTAGTGATCTGTAGTGGGAAGTTATTATTCTGACCGTGGGAGAGCATCGCTTCGGCATGAATGGGCCGGCTGGACCGGAGTGAAACCACGGCCACACAGACCGGCGTGATGCAGCGCCTGCGCTGTTTTTCGTCGAGTGAGTGAGGGCACCGGAGGCCCAAATGGGGGGAAAGGGGGTTAAAGGCAGCATACTTGTGACTCTACTGGTGTTGCAGGTGTCTATGGGCGGCGGCCATCGCTTACCATCAGGTGATCCGTCTGCTTGTCTGCCACATCACATAAAAAAAGAACAAAAGCGGCAGCTTATTTTATTTTATTACCTACCAGTTCTTTTTAAGGATTATTGGCCATTTAAAAGATAGATACTCTATTAATTTTATCTTAAAAGTGGCTACATTTATTTTCCCCCACAGGTGGCTGGGCCAACCCCCTAATCATAGACTGGTTCGCCTGGTACGCCAGGGTCGTCTACACCCTATACGCGGACCGCGTGAAGACCTGGATCACCATCAACGAGCCTCTACTCGTGTGTGATGGGGTATACACCGGCGCCTTCTCCCCCATGATAGACGACCCGATGGTGGGGGTCTACCTGTGCACCAAGAATGTCCTCTTGGCTCACGCTAAGGCCTGGAGGATATATCATGAGCAGTTCAAGCCTAAATACAAAGGTTAGTATAACCGTGCCTTTTTTGGTGATAGTTGACTCGTCTCAACTACCAATGGTGGCTGCCGCGTGTGGAAAATCCGTTATATGGCGTACGTGTAGACTGAGGTCCAACTTCAACGTCATTGGTCGTTTAGTGACATTTTGACATCTCACATCAAAAACAACCAATCACCGTGTAGTTGGACCTCAGTCTAAACGTACGCCATCTAACGGATTTTCCACTCGCGGTGGCCCCCATTCATTTCATGATGACTTTATGGACACATGAGGAGTTCAAGCCTTGTACAAAGTATGACCGTGCAAGGCTTTTTTGGGTGATAGATGGGACCACCTTTCAAAGCAATTTTGAATTTCATTTTCACACAGTGCAATTTTATTGAGCTGAAATTTTGATCGCGGGCTCCATTTACCTACCCTAAGATAACCATTGTCAGATCAGTGTTTGTCAAGTATGAAAAAAGAGTGGTGTCTTTAAGTGTTTGTAAATATACAGGGTGTATATGTAAACATTTACATCACTTTAACCACGTGTTCTACCAACCATTCTGAACAACATTGGTTCTATGACTTTTGAAAATTCGCATAAAAAAGTTTCATCTTTCCATACAAAATCGGTCACGTGACTTGGTCGTTTTGTATGGGGAGTCGCAATTTTCTTCGAAGAATTTAGAAAAGTTGTTGAACAAATGTTGTTCAGAATGGTTGATAGAACACGTGGTTGAAGGGATGTAAATGTTTACAGTTACACCCTGTATAAATTTGCTAAATGCTTTTATTTAGTGCCATCGACCAACAGAAGAGAACAGTGTTTTAAGTAACGGGCAATGAGCAACGATTGGCCCATTGTTTTACTTGTGGCAAAATCGTAAAGATAATTGTATCGTAGGTTGGTTAGTCAATTAACTATTTATTGCATTAAATAAGTAAAAGATTTCAACTTTTACCTGTTATTTTCCGAGAGTGGATCAACTTCCTAGGAAATCGATCAACTTACGGCTCTTGTTATTATCGATGTTTATAGATTTACCTCGATATTAATAGGATAGATTAGTTTCTGACCTACATTGTATGATGCTAATCGACTGGCAGATATTATAATCAAATCGATTAAATAATAGCTGCGCCTGCGTTTAATAATACTCGTATAGGTTTTGACCATTCCTGGCGTTAATTGCTCGAGTTCAATTAACTGTTTAATGACTAGGAAAACATCAAACATAATTAACAGAAAATGTCAGGAATATGAAATGTATCATATAGCACGAGTACATTTTTATGTGGTGTCTAGAAAATATTGTGTTTTGTAGGGGCCGTGGTTTTCGAACAGGGGGGAGTTTATGTATAATAGCTTTTGCCCGCGACTTCGTTCGCGTGGACTTCAGGTTCGTAGAAACTTCAAAAATTGTAGCCTATGTGTTATTCTGATGTATAAGCTATATTGTGGTAAAATTTCATTCAAATCCATTCAGTAGTTTTTACGTGAAAGAGTAACAAACATTCATACATACATACATCCACACAAACTTTCGCCTTTATAATAGTAGTAGGATTATTGATTGTCAGTTTAATAGAAGTTAAAAAAAGATAACCTAACTGTTATTGATTGTAACATCAAAACTTGTACAATACACAAAAAAAAGTTAGTTTTATTACTTTCAATTGCACAAGAATTGCTTCCCAGGGGCGCAGTCACAAATACTTTCGATATATTACTTACTTAGTTTTTTTTTAGAAAACGCGAGTCTGTTGAAATAATGTAGATGTCCAGATTTTATCCCATAGTATCTTCCCGTAGGAGAGATGCAAATATTTTTTTTTTCTGCAGGACAAGCGTCGGTCTCCAACCACCTGATCTGGTACGAGCCTGTGAGCAGCAAGGAAAGGGAGTTGACTGACTTGGTCATGGAGCAAAACGTAAGTTCTTTTCATCTACACATAATGAGCTATCGCGTGCGAAAAATCCGATAGATGGCATACTATTAGTATGAGGTCCAACTTCAACGTCATTGGTTGTTTAGAAACATTTGACATCTTACATCAAAAATAACCAATCACCGTAAACAGATGGCGCTGGGCATCGCTTTAATCCCGCATGTGTTTAGCTTTAAGCTTTGTAGTTTCTCATAGAAAATACCTCTTTTCAAATATTATTATAATTATTGACACTTACCGTCATATTTTGGACAATCCACACAATATATTTTTATAAATTGTAGCCTATGTGTTATTCTGATGTATAAGCTATATTGTGGTAAAGTTTCATTCAAATCCATTTGGTAGTTTTTACGTGAAAGAGTAACAAACATCCATACATCCATACAAACTTTCGCCTTTATAATAGTAGTAGGATAGTACCAACAGATGGCGCTGGGCATCGCTTTAATCGCGCATGTGTTTAGCTGTAAGTTTTGTCGTTTCTTATAGAAAATACCTAATTAAATTAATTTTCAAATAGTATAGAATATACACAGAATTGAAGATTACACTTCATCCCGAGTGTGCCTTACTGACACAGGTCCCTCAACCAGCCCATGGTCCTTCCTACCGTCTCGGCATACGGACCGAATCTTGGGAGACGCTCACCAGGTACTTACTAAGGGCTCTTTCCCCGGTGCGTTTCTTCACTCCCTACAAAGTCTGTGTCTTTAGCCCATCTCAATGTCACTTCTCCCCAAATGGGGCGTGAAACACCATAGCACAAGCGACTCGCGCTCGGGCAGTTCCACATCAATCGAACTCCTTCCTAATGTCAAGCCTTTTGCCCGAGTGTGCCATAATGTGATATCTTCAGGCAGGTCGGTTCTCTCACGCCATCTTCTCGAAGGAGGGGGCTGGCCGCCCGCCCTGGAGAGGCTGATCGCTGAGAACAGCAAGAGGCAGGGCTACTCCAGGACGAGGCTGCCGCCTTTTACGAGGGACGAAATCGAGCTGGTGAAAGGTTAGTGTAATAAGTAGGTTTGTACTTAAGTACCTTAATTTAAAATTGTTGATTCCATTCGATACACGGCCTCACCGAAATCCTGTGAAGCTGTGTCTACGCTGTCTTTCACCAGCAATCGTGGGAGAGCCACGCTTCGGCATGAATGGACCGGCTCGACTGGAGTAATACCACGTTCTCACAGAAAACCAACGTGAAGCAGTGCATGTGCCATGTTTCGCTGCGTGAATGAGGGTACCGAAAGCCTAATCCAGGAGAAGGGGGGTTAAAAGGTAAGCAGCGCACTTGTGACACCACTGGTGTTGCAGGTGTCCATGGGCGGCGGTAGTCGCTTACCATCAGGTGATCCATCGGCTCTTTTGCCACCTTTATCATAACCTATCCGCATTAGGCAAGCGTGGGGATTCTGCCTAATGCCATCATAGTAGCGATGAAGACCTTTGCCCTGCAGTGGGACAGTTAAGCTAATAGTTTACTATTGTTCCAGGTACATACGACTTCTACGGGCTCAACTTCTACACAAGCCGGGTGGTCCGGCACGCCAGGCCGGGGGAGGAGATCGGCAGCTTCCCCATCATGGGGTCGGTGGAGTTAGGGGCTGTTCTGGAGGCTAAGCCTGAGTGGAAGAAAACTACGGCTTGGTGGTTGACGGTAAGGTTTCTTTTTCTTTCTAAGTTTCTAGGGGCGTTAAGAATACTGCCAAGCCAAGGTATTCCCGGCCTGTCGTAAGAGGCGACTAAACGGGCTTCGGAGTACGTGAGCATGCCACTACTGGGGAGTGGCTTGCTCAGTATCATGACTCCGCGAGAGAAAAAATCCTACTGGATGTCCTGGTAGGTCGCGCATTTGGGTAGGGCTGCATTGCGCCGAACAATTTGGCTCAAAGTGTCGAGCGCGATTTGCGGTACGGTCCAGTCCCGGCTGTGGGGTATCCGATCGCGATTGCGCTGAGATGGACACCCCAGGGGTTTTGATAAGGGTTAGACTCCTTGGCAGTGCGCGTCACAAAGGAGAACGAAAAGCGTTTTCATTTTCAGCATACTGTTGCGATATTGACCCTGTGTGCAAAGTGGATGAATTTTTAGTTCGTCTTCATCGACATTAACTTCTCTTTCCTTGCAGCTTAACGCGAAAGGACTCCGGGACCAGCTGGTTTGGCTGAAGCAGCAATATGGAGACGTGCCAATCGTGATCACCGAGAACGGCGTCCCAAGTCAGGGCAACCGCTCGACGATAAAGACAGGGTGCAGTTCTTTAAGGAATTCTTGACACAGGTATTTTTAAACAGGCTTTTTCTTGGTTTTTTTCTTTGTACTTAAGGCGGCAAACTAGCAAGCTGATCACCTCACGCTAGGCTAGGCTAGCTTTCACGGTAGGCACGGCATGGCTGTGTCTCGGCATTGTTTTTTCTTGAACGGCGGTTAACATTTACCATTAGATGGACCACATGATCGTCTGCCTACTTCAGCAATAAGAAAAAAACCTGCTGGTAAGTAGGTAATCACCGCCGCCCCATGAACATGCGAGATCAGAGAGGGCTGATGCGTTGCCGGTTTTATAGGGGAACCCCCTTTGGGGCAGGTACAATGTTTGTCATCTTGTACCGACGGAGGTTGCATTACTTAAGTACCAGTAAGGTTAAAGAAATCTGCATGATTGAACAGTCCCTAAAACTATGAAATGTTTTATCTTTTTTAATATATTTAGGACAATCAAGATTGTAACTTCACTGGTGTTGCAAGTGTCCATGGGCGGCGGCAATTCTACCATCAGGTGATCCGCCTGCTCGCTCTGCTCCTATCACAAAAAAAAAAGATGGCCGTGAGATTCGTAAATTTATTTATTTATTTTATGTGATAGGTGGCAGGCAAGCAGACGGATCACCTGATGGTAAGCGATACTAGTGAGCTACGGAACTTTTGACTTTTCGATTTTATGAAAGCTGTCTCCTTGGAGCGGGCATAAACGGGGTCCGCTTAGACGCATGATTAAGGATTTGGGAGTGATGGTAATTACATCGAAGCGACTGCCGTCTGATCTTCGCAACCCTTTCACGGGAAACCAGGACTAGGTACATGATACACGTTCCAGAAACAAGCTATCTGAAATGTTCGGTTTTCGTCCCATCGGATTTATAAAGCGATGAAATTAAGAGCTAGTTTTCCTTAGTAGGTATTTATAGTAGGTAAATAATGTTTTCAGGTGCTGTTAGCTATAAAAAAAGATGGCGTTAAAGTCCTAGGCTACACCGCCTGGTCTACATGGACAACTTCGAGTGGATGGATGGTATATACGTAAGTGTGACTACCTACCTATCTCTTTCGCCGACCTTTAAAGCACACAAAACAGCTGAAATGGGAGGGAAGAGGGTCAAAAAGGTTGGCAGCACACTTCACTGGAGTTGCAGATGTCTATAGGCGGCCGCAATCGCTTACCATCAGGCTCGTTGGCCTCTTATAGAAAAACATCATGTACAATGGACCGAAAGAGAGTCTAAGTGCGGAAAATGGAGTCCACTTTACTTTTAGGAAAAATCTAATGACGTCACAATTTCCAGGCACAAATTCGGCCTCTACGAGGTGAACTTCACGGACCCCTGCGCCCGCGCACCCCCGCTCCTCCGCGCGGTACTACCCCACGTCATCAGTACGCACGCTCTCGACCAATCAGAGGCCGCGGGGACCTCGCCACGTGGTACGCGATAGTTGCCGTCTTGCTCGGCGTGGTGGCAGCACTTGCTGGGTTCTGTTATTGTAATAATAAGAAGAAGAAAGTGAAATATGCGAGTGTCGCGCCGGGTGAAGAAATGAAACTTAAGACTCCTTATAATCAATAGAAATATGTACAATATAAGTATACAGAGGGCCGATTCTCGTGCACTCGACATTCAAGAAGAAAATCTCTAAATTCGACTTCAATGTCGAGTGCATGAGAGTTGGCCCCCAGGGCGTAACTATAGGTACTAATGTAATGTTTGAGATCGCACTACCTAATCAATCACTGCCCATGACATTATGGATTAAACTTTTTTGGTCCTTCGAGCCGGATCTCAACCAGGGACCTATGGATGGTTACTAATCAGTCGTGCTAACAATAAGAGCAGTAAGTCGACTCACATAATATACCTACCTACAGTGTTTTGGATCGTGAAAACTGGTCTTATTCCCTTTTTTCTGGCTTAACTGGACGATGCGTTTCGCATTTTCTCAGGGTTACCAAAAAGAGGCATATCAGTCAATGACAAGTCAAGTTATCCTTGCAGTTCCAAAATAGCCCGGCCAAAAGACGGTGAAAAGTACAAAAAGGAAACTTGGTTCCCTTGGTTTTTTTTATAGTATAGGAAGGCAAACGAGCAAGCGGGTCACCTGATGGTAAGTGAACACCGCCGCCCATGGACATCAGCTACACCAGAAGGAGTGGGGATGCGTTGCCGGCCCTTTAGGAAGATATAGGCTCGTTTCTTGAAGATTTGGATGTCGTACCGGTTAGGAAATACCGCTGCGGGAAGTTGATTCCACAACTGCACGTTGGTGGACTGTTGGTTAGGTACACTACTCTGTGGAAGTATGCATCAGGTTATATAAAGTACTAGAGACCCGCTCTCACTTGGTTTTGGGTTTCTTTCTGTAGTAATTCCAAACTGTACCCAATAGATGGCGCTGGATATCGATTGCATCGCACCAGGAAAAAACACGAAACGTGTTTTCTGTTTACCTATAAGGCTTAAATTACCTTGAGTCTTTATAAATAGTATAGATATAGAAGAAGCATTGTTATGTTGATTAAAAAATCTTGCTCAATTAATTGACTGTACCCAACTGCTGGTGTTCCTACTTACTGCCGCACTCAAACACATTAAAAATTAAACTTAAGTGAAGTTTTGACCTATATGTTAATAGTTATAAAGACTATCTATAATTGAGTTAATGAACATTAAGGTTAAATGGCGTCTCTGAGTGTGGCAGTAAGTTTTTATTTATAAGGTTATCTGTTCCTGAGTGTGGTATTACGTAATTAAATTAATGTCAGGTAATTAAATACTAGGTGTTAAAGTAATGACATGTAAATAGGTATATAATTTAATTTTAACTTGAATAAATGAATAGTGTACATGTAAATAACAATAATGTAAATTAATACTAAACTTTGTTCTTAATAAATTATTCTAAGTGAATTTCCGGTTTTTTTTGTGATACGTAGGTGGCAGACGAGCAGACGGATCACCTGACGGTTAGCGATTACCGCGGCCGATAAATCCAGTAGCCACAAGTGCGTTGGCAACCTTTACCCTTTCCCCCCCAATTGGACCACCGTTACCCTCATTCACACCTTTGCACACTTATAGTTCATCATTAGGTCTTGTATGTAGCGAGCGAGTCCTGATGACGTCAGCGTAGAAGCGCGCCGACTTGCGCGCTGTGCGCGTGCGCAGCGGACTCGAGAAATCCACTTCGTATAGACCGAAATGTATTCTGCAAGAAATAATATACAAATATACCTGATTTGCTGTTTGCATGGCATATTACTATACCTGGCAAGACGCAAGGATCATCATCAGCCTGTTGCAGACCACTGGACTTAGGCCTCTCCAAATGCTCGCCACTTTGATCGATCTTCGGCTACTCGCATCCAGCTCCAGCCAGCCCTCTTGCGCAGATCGTCACTCCATCTGGCCTGACACTACGTTTACCAAGACGCGATCTACATTAGGGCGCAATGATGATGGACGTGAAGTAAGGTTCTTCAACTGGTACTCATGTCTTCGCTCCACTCTGGCGCGAGCGTCCCTGGGGTTCAGTTGGTATGCCTTCGGGCGCTGTCGGAGGAGAGCCCAACATAACCCACTGGCAGGAAGGTATGCATAAGGAGGCATTCTCCAGCGATAATAAAACAGCCAGCCAGGATGATAGGTGGACTTAAAGCTTACCGAATGGCAGACAAGATTGGGACGACGTCCTGTGGGTAGACCACCTGCCTAATGGTTGTGGGGAAACAATGGATGAGGCTCTCAGGGGACCGTAAGGAGTGGCGTGATAAGAGGCTAGCCTAAATATCTCTAGAGATACTCAGCAGTGGGTGGATGTGGGCTGATAATTATAATGATGATCACAGAAAACAAAGAAAGAATTCTCCATCCAAACCAAGAACCAAGCACCAAGAATATTAACCATCAATGTAATGTACAATTGGATGGAGAGTGCTTCGGCATGAATGGGTCGGCTCGATCGGAGTGATATCACTGCCTCACAGAAAACCGGCGCGAAGCAGCTCCTGTTCTGTGTTTCGCCGAGTGATGAGGGTATCGGAGGCCCATCGGGGGGGAAGGGGATAAAAGGTTAGCAGCGCTTGTTGCATGTGTTCATGGGCGGCGGCAATTGCTTACCATCAGGTGATCCGCAAGCTCGTATGCTACCTATCACATAAAAAAAATGCGATAAAAAATTGAATTGAATGAAAGAAATTGTGAGGACTTACGTGTACCCCCCAATCCATTCGTAGTTGTCCATCATAGACCACACGCTGTACTTGACCACGTTGACGCCGTCTTCCTTGATGGCCAGCAGGACCTTCAATAAAATAGTACTAATAAATGGGGGAAAGGGGGTTATAGGATGGAAACGCACTTGTGACTCTACTGGTGTTGCAGGTGTCTGTGGGCGGCGTCGCTTATCATCAGAGATCCTTCTGCTCGTCTGCCACCGATCACATAAATAAAGGGCTTTTTCTTCACCATTTTTGACGGCCTCGATGGCGCAGTGGACAAGGTGTTCGCCCGAAGTGCGAAAGGTCCCGGGTTCGATTCCCGGTCAAGTCAGTTTAGGAAACTACATTTTCTAACTTGTCTTGGGTCTGGGTGCTCTGGGTTGACGCCCCCAGTTAATTATCGTCATCTGGTACTCATAGTATAGGGGTTGCCCTAGTCTGAGACCAGGTTGATTGGTGCGATTGTCTTGCGCATTTATTTATTTATTTATTACCTGTTCCATATGATCCCGCAAGTACTCGATCCTATTGTCGTCTCCCAAACCCTGGTGCTCTTCAGGATATCCGTTCTCAATTATGGCTATGTCCCATCTCCGTAGTGCTGTTTGATCCACTGGAGGAGTTTACGCAAACCTTCTGGGTAGCTCTGGAAGGACCATTTAATATGTCCATCATTATCATCACCCAACTGGCGGTCCCGTTAGTCATTGGGACGACCAACGGACCGTCCTAGGGGGCGTACGAGATATGCTGGAGGGGAAGAAGTCGCCAAGGACCTTAACGCACTAAACGTGCATGATTGGTTGGAATTGGCACAGAATCAACAAAATGGCGAACTTTGACGTCGGAGCCCAAGACACACCTAGGATCGCTGAGCCAGCGTAGTAAGTAGGTAAGTATTCATCATCATCATCAGCCTGTTAAGTGCTTAACATAGAAACTTAATAGGTAAGTTTTTTTGTGGTGCTTAACAAATAATTTCTTATCTTAAATGTTTAGGTACATACAGCCACACATCAGTAGCGCTACCATGAGTTGACATTGTAAACTGACATAACGTAAACTATTGCTCTGTTTCTTTCAAATGCATCACAATGAAAGAGACAAAGCCAATAGTTTTCGTACCGAGAACTGTTTTTCAACTCATGGTCCTGTCAAATTTCCTCATTGATATTCAACCTATCTGTTGGCAGTTAGATGAGAGTCGATTGAAGAATTTGACAGTTTTGTATACTTAAGTATATACACTCTCCATAGCAAAGACTTACGTAGTGTCCAAAAGTGATGAGTGTTTCCATGAGGCCGAGCCTCCAATACGATGTTGAACTCGCCGCAGGCCGTCCATCGGCCAGAAGCCACGGCCTCGCCCGGCCGAGCGGGCCGCGCCACCCGCTGGTGTAGAAGTTGATGCCGTAGTAATCGTAGTGCCTGAGAATACAGACATCAATCAATCAGACTAGGTATGTTGGTTCAAGTACCTATGTTATGGTCGATTCTAAATTGAACCTTCTTACAGTGACATATGTAGATAGAGAGGTAGGTACCACTCTTTATTGTACAAAATATTAGAGCACTTAATGCTAACATGGTCATTTACAAATACAATCTCGGCGGTCTTATCCCTAATAGTGATTTATTCCAGTCAACCAAGGGTAGAGTAAAAGTGGCTGTTTTTAGCAATAATTAACATTATTGTTACTTGTCGCGTGTTAAAAATATTGTATTGTATCTTGAAAAATCCAATTTATGTATGTACTTACTTGCATCTAAGTCTGTAACATTTTACTTTTTTAAAAAGTATCATATTGTCGCCACAATCAGTGTAAATTTGTTGGCGGCGCTAGTTTCATCGATATAGCCACATAAGTTGTGTTTGTGCAATAATGACGTTATTATTCCAGAGATGTAAATTATTTGAAATACAAATATTTCAAATGCAAATACAAAATGCAAAATACCCATTTTATTTTATATTTGAAATACTTTTTTTCTAAATGTATTTTGTATTTATTTGAAATACTCTATGTGAATATTTGGTATTTATAAAATACAAAATAGTTTCGTTGCATTTTTAATTCATTTTAAACAATTTTTCATTCTTAAATCCATCCAATCATTTCAAATATAATACCTGCTTACCGAGTTCTGCCCCTCTAGAACGACTATTTTTCATTTGGTGGAATGATTATGAGGCCCCATAGGCGAAACATGAAAGATGAACTCTTTATAAACAAATACTAGTTTAAAATCAGTTCAATAAATAAAAGGTTATGCTTAACAATGTATTTTATTTCAAAACCTATTTAAAAATACGTATTTTGCATTTTGTATTTAAATACTTTTTCAAAACATTTTGTATTTCTATTTGAATAGTGCTAGCAACTATGCATTTGCATTTTGAATTTAAATACTTTTACTAAATTATTTTTCACATCTCTGATTATTACCTATGTCAAAGACTTAACAAACCAACCTTTAACGAACTTCTTTTCTTCCTCAGTAAAAGCCGGCAGTTTAGATGAAGGAAATCCGTCTTGCTTACTCTTTTCCGCCATCAGTTTCTCGATGAGAGGCGGCCATCCTCCCTCTTTACTGTAGATAGGATACGAATATAATCCACCCTGTAACATTTACGCCTAAATAAATAAATTCAACTTCAAATTCATTAATAAATAATTCGAACGGCTCGTTGTTCTAGTGGTTTAAGTACCGGGCCGTGATCTCGGGGTCCCGGGTTCAAATGCCGGGTCGAGCAAAAAAATATGTTTCGAATTTTACGAATATAGCTCGGGTTTGAGATCACCAATCCGCATTAGGCAAGCGTGGTGATTAAGCCTAATCCTATCATAGTAGCGATGACTTGATTTCTATGATGGATGCCTTTGCCCTGCAGTGGGACAGTATATAGGCTGATACTTTACTTTTTACAAATTCAAACAACATCTCATCACGGGCCGAGACATGGACGCTCACAAGAGAAACTATGCACAAATTAAAGGTGGCTTAGCGTGCTATGGAGCGCTCCATGCTCGGTCTGTCATTACGCGATCGCGTGCCCAACGACGAAATCCGAAAGAGGACTAGGGTCGTCGATGTTGGTACACGAGTGTGTGAGCTAAAGTGGAGATGGGCAGGACACCTGGCAAGATGCAAGGATGATAGGTGGACTATAAAGCTTACCGAATGGCAGCCAACATACATGAGAGATGGTCTCACTCCGGTCGAGCCGGCCCATTCATGCCGAAGCATGGCTCTCCCAAAGTTAAGTAGGTACTTACGCCATATTGTCGAGCAATTTCTGACACATATTCATCTTCATCCGTCTTTGCTTCAACCCAAACTATTTGATTTGTTATCGCTACTTTGCCTGCAACAAAATAAAGAAGTATTTTTTTTTATATTATAGGAAGGCAAACGAGCAAGCGGGTCACCTGATGGTAAGTGATCATCGCCGCCCATGGACATCAGCTACACCAGAAGGAGTGCGGATGCGTTGCCGGCCTTTTAGGAAGGTATATATAGATAATTGTAAGTAAGTCGCCAAATTCAAAGAAAATTCGGGGTCCAATCTGGGGGAAGAGGGATTCAAATGTTGCCAACGCATTTGTGGCTCCACTGATAATCCGGTTTTTTATGTTTAAGGAGGCAGACGTGCAGACGGATCACCTGATGACAAGCGATAGCCGTCGCCCATAGACACCTACAACACCAGAAGAGCGCTGCCAACCTTTAACCCCCTTTCCCCCCAATCAGCCACGCTTCTGGGCCGGCTTAACCAAAGTGATACCACGGTTCCACTTCAGGCCGGGTGTGAAGCAGCGCCTGCGCTGTGTTTTATCGAGTGAGTAAAGGTACCGGAGGCCCAATTGGGGGAAAGGGGGTTAAAGGTTGGCAGCGCACTTGGTGACTTGTGACTCTACTGGTGTGTGGAGTCTATGGGCGGCGGCAATCGCTTTTAATTAGGTGATCCGTCTGCTCGTCTGCCACCTATCACTTTGGCTAGCCTGCTTTAGCAGCGCGATCAACGCGCGACTGTCGCGCTGCTGATATTTTTATATTTACTACTAGTGGCCCGCCCTCACTCCGTTTCGGGACCGTAATTCAGAAACGAACCAATAGATGGCGCTGTGTCCAATTACATCGCGCAAGCGGTTTACCTTTAAGCCTTATCGTTGTATATAGAAATTATCTCTTTATAAATAGTATAGAAGATAAAAGAAGAAAGATATAGAAGAAGAACATATAGAAGATAAGCGGTAGCATTGTTTGTTTACAGATAAGTACCTACAGCCTGTAGATATTTTATTCGTGAGCTTTTTGTGCAAATTACATAATATTTTTTATGACTAAAATGATTAACATCTTTGTAACATTTCGCAATTTAAAACGAAAGCAGGAATTCTACCTTCAAATCATGACCTTTTTATGTCTTGATCGTTTTATTTAAGAATGCATGTTTGGTCCACTAGTCCCATATTTTTTTTTATAAGACGTTTTGGAAGGAATTTAAAATTTGAGACGTAAGGGTCGCGGGTTCGATTCCCGCACCAACACAAATATTTGTTGATGAAACAGATATTTGTGTTGGATCTGGGTGTTCGTAGTTCCTTCTTTGTTTCTGATTCCCATAGTACAAGGGAAAACCTTCGTTTGGGACCAGGACAACGTATGTGATGTTGTCTCAATTTATTTATTTAAAGAAAAATCAAATTAAAGGTCAAAATAACCCTAACACAGTAGGTTTATTATTAATAAAAATCAATATTAAGTTTTACTTTTATTTACTAAGAAGCACTATCCAAACGTGACGATTTCGTTTTACGATACGCTAAGTAACGGATAACAATTTTAATAAAAATCAATTGCCGGCGCTAGCGGGCCGACACGCACCTTTGAAAATGACTTAGTTTATTTTATTTAACAACCTGATATTTAACGTTATCGTGTCCAAAATCGCTTGTTTCTGTTCTTGGTATTTCATAACAAACTTTTATCCTTCAACGATAATTAATAAATAAGGAAAACCACAAAATGCAATGCTAAAAATAATAATGTTGATTTGCCTGTAATTGGCACACACAGTACACACACCTTTAGTTAATAAGCGTTATAAATAGGTAATAAGTATTATTTGTAATTACACCCTGTATATCTGGTCGGCAATCCTTGCTCATCCCCCTCCTCCCCAAAAGGGTCACACGTCCCACTCTGACGTCACTATTCTACGCTACTCACCATGGTACTTCCCCCTAAACTCCTCATCGTACACCCGCCAGGCTTTAGCGTGGCTCATCAGCACGTTCTTGGAGCACAGGAACACCCCCACCTCAGGGTCGGGCTCGCCTGGAGGCAGGACCCCCCACTCGTACTGCAGGAAGCAGAGTATGGACGGCTCGTTGATGGTGATCCAGGTGGGGACTCGGTCGCCGAAAAGGCGGAATGCCACCCGGTCCACTATTAGGGAGTTAGCCCATCTTCCCCCGAATAATATTGAGCCTCCAGTACCCTGACTCACTCGACGAAATACAGCGCAGGCGCTGTTTCATGCCGGTCTGGTAGTATCACTCAGGTAGAGCAGGCCCATTCATGCCGAAGCATGGCTTTCCTACGGTCGAAAATATTTTGTGCGTGCGTGAAAAATTATGCGTATGTTAACAGTTAATTGGGTTATAGTCGAGCCGTTGTATCATGCCCGATTTGACAATACCTTTTTTTTAATTTTGCACTTATCCTTGTTATGAGGAACACATTTCGCGAATCATAACGAACTACTTTTAAATCATAAAATTCTTTATGATTCGCGAAATTTGTTCCTCATAACAAGGATAAGTGCAAAATTAAAAAAAAGGTATTGTCAAATCGGGCATGATACAACGGCCCGACTATAATAGTTGTGCATACCCTGGTCCACCACGCTTGTTTATTCGGATTGGTGAACACAAACCCGAGCTATGTTCGAAATATTCGTAAGTAATATACTTTTGGTCGACCCGGGAATCGAAACCTGGACCCCACTAGACCAAACGGGGCGTCTACTCACCGTGGTACTTCCCCCTAAACTCCTCATCGTACACCCGCCAGGCTTTAGCGTGGCTCATCAGCACGTTCTTGGAGCACAGGAACACCCCCACCTCAGGGTCGGGCTCGCCTGGAGGCAGGACCCCCCACTCGTACTGCAGGAAGCAGAGTATGGACGGCTCGTTGATGGTGATCCAGGTGGGGACTCGGTCGCCGAAAAGGCGGAATGCCACCCGGTCCGCTATTAGGGAGTTAGCCCCTCTTCCCCCGAGTAATATTGAGCCTCCAGTACCCTGACTCACTCGACGAAATACAGCGCAGGCGCTGTTGCACTTTGGTCTGGTAGAGCAGGCCCATTCATGCCGAAGCATGGCTTTCGTACGGTCGAAAATATTTTGTGTGTGCGTAAAAATTATGCGTATGTTAACAGTTAATTGGGCTAGTTGTGCATACCCTGGTCCACCACGCTTGCTTATGCGGATTGGTGATCACAAACCCGAGCTATGTTCGAAATATTCGTAAGTAACATACTTTTGGTCGACCCGGGAATCGAAACCGGGACCCCACTAGACCAAACGAGGCGTCTACTCACCGTGGTACTTCCCCCTAAACTCCTCATCGTACACCCGCCAGGCTTTAGCGTGGCTCATCAGCACGTTCTTGGAGCACAGGAACACCCCCACCTCAGGGTCGGGCTCGCCTGGAGGCAGGACCCCCCACTCGTACTGCAGGAAGCAGAGTATGGACGGCTCGTTGATGGTGATCCAGGTGGGGACTCGGTCGCCGAAAGAGGCGGAATGCCACGCGGGCGTAGTCGGCGAACCAGTCTGCTATTAGGGGGTTGGCCCAGCCACCTAGAAAAAATTACATGACATGAAAATCTCACAAAAGGTTTCTTTTATTATGCTCGCGTGATGGTAAGCAACTTTTTTTTTCCCAGGACAAACCAACATTGTGGAAGAATAGGGTATGTTACGACTTTTTTTTATTTATTTATTGTAAAGTTTTTGAAGTATAAATCACAGCTCCCTTTTTATTTTTTATCTATCATCATTAGTTCCAAAGATATAGAGTTGCAAAGTTCCAATCAGAAAAGGAGAGCGATACGCTATTAATGACGTCACTAAGCTAGTGCTTCCTACAAGCGCAGTACAAAAATTTTGTTTAAGAAAGAGACAGGTATATCAAAAGTATGTTGCTCTATAACTTTCTTGTATTTAAACTTTTTAAAAATGTTTCTTCAGTAATCGTACACTTATACAGTAAATTATCGAGTCTAGGTATCAGATGTCGATATTTTAACGACAGTAAAATACCCTATTGTGGGAGAGCCACGCTTCGGCATAAATGGGCCGGCTCGACCGGAGTGATACCACTGCCTCACAGAAAACCGGCGTGAAGCAGCTCTTATGTTGTATTTCGCCTAGTGAGTGAAGGTACAGTCAAATCCAAAAATATACCTACCTACACTTTAGGACCTTGTCACAATGTACGAAACAAGAGGTCGTTCTACTTTAATTAAATTATGTATTGTGACAAGGTCCTAAAGTGTATACATATTTTTGGTGTTGACTGTACCAGAGGCCCACCCAGGGGGAAGGGGATAAAAGGTTGGCAGCGCATTTGAGACTCCACGGGTGTTGCAGGTGTCCATGGGCGGCGGCAACACGTGGGGGACAAGGTGGTGTGTGGGACTCTAACACTAACCAAAACCTATGGGGTGTCCATCTCAGCACAAGCAAGGACTAGACCGTAACGCTAATCACATTCGCCACTGCCAATTATTTGGTGTAATGTAGCTTGATTGCACGACCTACCAGGATACTCAGTAGTATTTTCCCTCGAGGAATTGTGACACTGAGCAAGTCACTCCCCAGTAGTGGGTATCCTAACGTAACCTACCGCGAAGGCCCGATTAGTCACTTCTTACGACAGGCCGGGAATACCTTGGCAGTATTTCTTAACGTCCTACCCACAGGGTTTTTAAAGGGAAAACTCACCTAACTCTTGAAGTTTCTGAGGCAGGTCAAAATGGTATAGCGTGATCACCGGTTTGATGCCCTTCTCCAGCAGCCCGTCTATCAGGTCATTGTAGTATCTCTTGCCATCCTCACTGATCTTATTCGGATGACCTGTCGGCAGGAGACGAGGCCAGGATATTGAAAATCTGGAAAACAACGTCATTTGTATACAGTGCTTCGACATTTTCACTAGGAAACTCTGATACAGACGACCGAACCGTGGGAGGGCCACGCTTCGGCATGAATAGGCCGGCTTGACCCGAGTGAAACCACGGTCTCACAGAAGACCGGCGTGAAGCAGCGCTTTCGCTGTGTTTCGTCGAGTGAGTGAGGGTAAAGGGGTTAAAGATTTTCAGCGCACTTCTAACTCCACTGGTATTGCGGGTGTCTATGAGCGGTGGAAATCGCTTACCATTAGGTGATCCGTTTGCTTGTCTGCCATATGCGATAAAAATGCGATAGTTATCCTTCATGTAGGAGCTACATGAAAAATAGTCCTTTATCCTTTCGGGTTCATACCATCTTTTTATGAATACCTTGATAGTTTGTTCTCTTTGTGGCTCACATTCATGGTTGGGCACTTGCTGATACTTTACTTTAGAATGCTTGAATCTTGCTTAGGTAATAGTTACTTAACCAATGAAATTTTTTGCATACGACGCGGCAACGTCGCGTCAGCCGCTCGCCATGCAGACTGGTTATACTTACTTGTTGGAAAATGGTAAACGCAACCTATTTATACTTTACTTAGAAAAAGTATTATGTACTTATAGTTTATGGTGCGCACTCTCGGGTTGTCTGTGATTGAAGCCACGTTCGTTCTATGTGTCGCTCGAAATAAATATTTTATTTTTATCTCAATCTTGGTTTTCCTGCTTACCACAATTCACCACCTCCAACAATACATAGGTAGGTACTTACCTGTAGAACTTGAGGCCTAATTCCGCTGCTATCTCCACATCCCGCCGCCAGAGGTGGTAGGAGTCGCAGGCCACGTCTCCGGTGGTGCGGTCTGCGATCATGTCCGGCCGCTCGTGGGTGTAGCGGTCCCAGATGCTTTCACCCTTATCTGGTAAATCAACCATAAATAAATTTAGCGTTGGTAGCGGACAATCAACCGTGGGAGAACTTTAGGCATGAATGGGCCGGCTCGATCGGAGTGATACCACGGCGATACAATGTGTTTGTAATGGGAAGTCAAAGCTAGGGTCTTCAAGATGGTGTTAGGGCTGTCGCGCAACCGCTGCTGCAGCGACGCGATGAAAACCGCGCTCATAGTGATAAGGCCGCCTTTGTTGTACCTACATTACTCCTGTTATACTTACTTAACTTGTTTAAAGTTTTATACCTGTTTTGTGTGCAATAAAAAGCATATTCATTCATTCATTCATTCAAAACCGTCAACCCTCGCATGCGCAAACATGTTAGATGCGCTGCAGTGGCGCGGCAGCCGTAACAACATCCTAAAAGCATTGATATTGCACACGTAGTGCATCGTTTCGTTTCGTATAAAATAAATTATTACCGCTGACATTCCAAGCCCCTTCTATCTGGTAGGACGACGTGGAGGCTCCAAACTCGAAATCAGATGGGAACTTCATATCGGTCAGGCCGCTGCTTGCACCCACCAGGATACTGCCAAAAAAAAGTTTACCATAATGTTTTGTTACCCTTAGGACTACTTAGTACCGGATTTGGCATCAGAAACAATCTTATACAAAAGGACTTAAAACTAGTAGGTAGACCTTCATTTCATCATTTGCCTGCACTATTCCCAGGTTATCTGGAGTCGGCGCAGTATGTTTTCTTCTTCTATTCGTCCCTGTCATTCGTCATCGTATCATCCACCCCTTTTTCAGTCATGTCATTCTTCACACAATCCATCCATCTCTCCTCTGCTCGTTGGCCCATTTACATTCATACCCATCACTCTTTTGGTTACGTGTTCCTCCTCTCTTCTCATACATGGCCATACCAGGAGAGACGATTTCCCGTTAGTTTATTAGTAATAAGTGCCACTATAGAACTACCTCTGATATACTCATTCCGTATCTTGCCCATTCTCGTAGATAGACCTTATTACTAGTAGGTAGACCTTAAATCTAATTTAAGTATTGCTTCCAAAAGGGTAACTCAGCAAGGTAAACTCAGCATAATGTCTCACTCACTATCGGGTGTAAGAATCTATCTAGGATATGACCATTTCCTATGTGCGCCCTCCGCGACATCAAGGTTGTCAGGTTGACTAAATAGTTTTTAATTGCAATAACCTGACTGGCCTAGCAAGCTGATTTAAGTTATAAAATGAACTAACTAACTAGGCTCTTAGCCTCTTATAGTTAGATCCTCCTTCTAGGTCGTTCCCGCGCCGCCTCCTGCCAGTCATCAGACTTTTTTTTTTTGCGTTGGGGAATGCTGCCGGCCCGATGTGCAATGGGCCGACGTCCTTATGCATACCCGTCTGCCGGGGGGCGGACGGTTATGTCGGGCTCTCCTCCGGTAGACTGAAGGCCAACCGACTAAACCCCCAACGACGCTCCCTGCTTCGCCAGAGTGGGAAGAAAACATGTGTACTAGTTAATGAACTTTGACTACACGTTCCTTCCCAGGCGGCCAGTCATCAGCCTGGAAACCTCGCAAGTCTTTCTCAACTTCATCCCTCCAGCGGTGCCTTGGACGGCCCACTGCCTTAAGTAGGCTCTTTTTGCCCCACGAAATTTTTTATTGTACTACTTAAGTGAAGATTTTGGTTGAAGGTTGAAGCCGTTGGTCTGTGGTTTTTATGTAGGTACCGGTCCGTGATCTCGGGGTCCTGTGATCAAATCCCGGGTCGAGCAAAAAGTATGCATCGAATTTTTCGAACATAGCTCGGGTTTGTGATCACCAATCCGCATTAGGCAAGCGTGGTGATTAAGCCTAGTACCATCATAGTGGCGTTGACTTCATTTCTATGATGGAGCTCTTGCCCTGCAGTGGGATAAGTAGTACTTATACTTATAGGCTGATACTTTTTGATGTAGGCTTTGCCGCACGAAACTTGGTAATGTACCTACTAATGAAGCTATTGGTGAGCAGTATCGAATTAAATGTCGAGTGTATGAAAATTAAACTAAATCGCATCGACTTCGAGAGAATGGTAGAAATAATTAAAATGAATGCAAGACGTAAGATAAAGTAAAAAAAAATGGAAAAAATAAATCTTTATCAGACATAACTGCCGCATTCTGAGTCGTTCATTAATTTTAATCTTTACTTAATAAAAACATTATTGACGACTAAGTAATTTACTTAGATCCATAAATAAGATAATATTATGAACATTAAGGTTAATTTACGACGTCTGAGTGTGAATATTTTAAAATATTATGGATGATACACATGATATGGATGTTACACATACATATTCAATGAATCCTTTTATACAAAACAAAAAATAATTGATTTATTGAACTGGTACAAGGAATCTATTAATGGTTGTATCATCCATATTTTAAAATAGGTAAGTACTTATTAAATAAGTAAGTAATTAGATACTTACTCATTTTATAATAATACGTAGGTACGCACCTACAGCCACACATCAAAGTAGGTATACAAATCTGCCAAATTTCTTCAATCGACTCTCATCTCACTGTCATACACATTAGGTTGAATATAAATTGAGGAAATTTCTCAGATTGTGGTAACCTGATGTGTGGCTTACTGTACTTATTGACCAACTTTAGGGCAAAAAACCGTTTTCAAAATTCATAAGTCACAAGTGCGCCGCTGCTTCACGCCGGTCTTCTGTGAGACCGTGGTATCACTCCGGTCGAGCCGGCCCATTCATGCCGAAGCGTGGCTCTCCCACGGTCTGAAATGCTGGTCATGTCTGCCGCATTACTGGATAATCCGGACCATAGAGTGGATCACCTACCAAAACGACGAAACGGAATAGTTGACACGAATAGTCTTTATTCATTCGAATTTCCAAAAGTGTTGGTCTAAAGGTTTTTCAGAATGGATGATAGATCACTTGGTTTAAGGAACATCCCTTCCATCCCCAAGGAACTTAAGTACCTAAATGTAAGATACAACCTAAGTATACGAGTAGGTAGGTAGATAGATACAGACAGCCACACCTCAGGTTAACACAACCTGTCAAATTGCTATTCAGTCTAATGTGTTTGACAATCTAGGTACCTATGTAGGTACTTAGAAGAGAGTTGATTGAAGAAATTTGACAGTTTTGTATAGTTTTTTGTGTGACTTCCGTAGTCTACATACCTGGTCTAGTTTATATACACAGTGTTTTGGACCTTATCTCCTACACATAAGGGTCAAAATATGGTGTCTAACATATCGACAGAGCCCCATAAAGAGTGATTATGATGATGACACAATGATTTATGAAAAAATGCTAACTTACCCTAAAAATGTGACCACTGTATAAAACTGCATTATTCCTTGTATGCAACTGCACGGTGGGATGGTCAGGTCACAACTGGCTGAATAATGTGTATGGACAGTGTTTTTAAAGGCATTTCTCTCAGTTCGTGCAAATCGTGCAGATTTGAGACAAAATTATCAATTAGCTTTTTTTTTATCTTTCAATTTAAGTAATATACCTACTTATTGGCACTTATCAATGGATACTTAAAAGCATGAATAATTATAAACAATTTATTTAATTTAAACAAAAATATAGGTCATATTAGATAAGTAGATCGAACCTGAGACCCCGAGATCGTACCGGTACCTAACCACTTAACCAACAAAAAACAAAAAAAAAACTTCGAGCTAAAAGTACCTATCTACCTATTATTTCGATTTTTTGAACTTTGCTTGGGTTTGTGATGATCACCCATCCGCATAAGGCTACGAACACTTCAGTATGGAGTTGTGTTGTGTACGTACAGCCACACATCATACTTAGTATACAAAACTGTCAAATTTCTTCAATCGACTCTCATCTTACTGTCAAACATAATAGGTTGAATAATATCAATAAAGGAAATTTGACAGTTTGTGGTAACCCGATTTGTGGCTGTCTGTACCTATCTAGACATAAGCCAGAGGAAGGCAAAGACCCTTCATTCACATATTTAAGTAGGCTACCAATTAATTTGTCTAGTCATAGTTGTATGCACAGTCAATGTTATTAATAATGACATAAATATTATAGGTAGATATTGATTTATGCATTTATGCATTTTTCCGCATACTTGCCTTCCGCCTGTACAAAAGTTTGAGTCCTAGAAAATTGCCTAATGGCAAAGAACTGGCAAGTAGCATTTATTAAGTACTAGCGGCCGCCCACGACTTCGTCCGCGTGGAAAAGTAACTTTTTACCCCCCTTTCAACCCCTTACAACCCCCTTTTCGCAATAAAAAGTTTCTCAGCGTCTAGATTACCTGTATACCACATTAAAATCCGTTGAGTAGTTTTAGCGTGAAAGAGTAACAGACAGACAGACAGACAGAGTTACTTTCGCATTTATAATATTAGTACCTATGGATAGCTCCTCTTTGGGTCCAGTAAACAAAAAATACTGTAAAATATCATTTTTCTTCCCGAATTTAAGTAGGTAGGTATCAAAAATATTATGCAGAGTGCTTTGAGTAATATAGCCACTTATACTCAAATGCAGAGTGATCATGATTTAATGCATCAAGAAAGTCATGAAATTGATTGATAGCGCCATTAGTTATAATACTATAAAACTCCGTAATAGTTCCTCAAGAATGAATTTTACGCCTTTATTGACAGAGGTTAAGAATTTATTTAGCTTTCATATTTAATTTTTATGTGAGTGCATTTTTTTTTGTTTCGTAACGTGAGTGTGAAATTGCGTAAGTGAACCGGAACGTAACGTCATACTCCATGCGTCACATGTGACATGACAGTTAGTTGTCAATTTGACAGATAATTACGACAAAAATAATTTACACAGTGAGAGAACTGCAATATTGTGATAAAAATTCACCATTTATCAATCCATATGTTTAAAATTAAACAAAGGAAACATTTAAATAAACAACTGTACGACTTATTACCGACTTAAGAGTGGACCTTTCACCAAGACGCAGTGAACCTTATCGTGCAGCCAAAATTTTGGTTCTTTCTGCTCGGGATTGTGTATTTTGTGTAGTAAAATGTCTAAAATAAAGAAGCTGACAGGCTCATTCCGCTATACACAGTGGGACCCGTGCCTCATCGTGTCTCAAATAGTGGCAATGCAGTCTCTACTATACTTATCCATGTGTGTTATTATGGCTATCATGCAGGATTTGACTGGGTCTACCAGGACTTTGGACCACATTTTTGAGTACCATGTAAGTCTATAAATATTGTATTCTTTATTTATTTAGCGTCGTAAGACCCAAAAACCTTTTAAAAAGCGTAAAACAATTGATTTTTCATTGTATATACTTAAATCTAGCGCAGTAAAAAAATGCTAAGTGTTGTCTTGTAGGCATGCAAAGTATTTCTTGCCTATCCTTAATTTCGGGCAAGTCTGTGCCCCTGATTGTTATATAGATTCTCACAAAATCTCATACATTGACCTGACTCCTTAGAAAGTAGCTTAAGCACCTGTGTTACTGATATCAGACAATAGAAGACATTGGCAGATTTAAAATTATCTCAAAATGTGATAATAGCCATATTGAAAAAAAAATCTCATTTCACTACTGCCAATGCTTCTGCAGTTTACAAAGAGTTTAAATATGCAACATTAGACGTAAAATTTTCTACCATCCATGTAAGCCGTATACCTAAATGTAAAGTGGACTCCATTATCCACACTTAGACTCTCCTTCGGTCCATTGTATGTGTTAAGCCGTATACCTAATACACTTTGTCATTAATTACAGTTTGTCCATTATTTGCCATGACAAGTAAAGAAAATAAAAAAGAATTACTTACCTATTTGTTTATTTTTCAGGAAATTCATGTACGGGACACTGAGGGCAAATCAGTGATAGCCGCATACCTTCTAAATGCCCTAATCGGGGCCTGTGCCCTTTGGACCATTGTTGGAAGGACTAAGTTGTGCTTAGATTTTAGGTAAAAATTCATTTCATTATGTAGTTTTTTTTGGTAGGTTCGTCTGTACCAAATTCCTTAATTATTATTCTTTTTTTCCAGTTGCACATTCTACGGGATACACCTTATCGTCTGTTGGATGTACAACGGCAACTTCCCAGTCACATTCTCGTGGTGGACACTGAACATCGCCTGTGTTGCCATCACATGCGTAACGGGAGAGTTCCTGTGCCTTCGGACAGAGTTGCAAGCCATACCGTTGAGCAATATCGGTGCCAAAGTAGACTTATGAGAGTCGCCACGCCCTGGCTACAGTGAGTTCTCTCGTTTGCCTGGCCGGAGGAGACTCAGTGTAACTCATTGCTAGTTGTATTAGGTAAAGTCTAGTTACCTGGCTGAATACCTTCGTAGATTCCCTCAACAAAATCCCTGTCTCTATTATGTTGTACAAAGTTATCATGTAGAGTAAGACATTTCAAAAGGTTAGGATATTTTCCGTTAGCACTGCCTAATATTGGTATTGTGACAAAATGTAGAGTACTTAGTTACTTTTGTAAATGTTCACTTAAACTTAGTATCCACTAATCAACATTTAACACTCAACAACTTACCAACATGTCGGGCATGTTGCCAACATGACTGATTGGGATGTGGACAGACAAACAAGGTCCTGCATAGCCCTTTAGCTAGCCTAGTATACTGAAATAATCAATCACCCATATTACTACAAAGTTGCTATAGCTGGAGGCACGAAAGTATAGCGATGACCGTTATTTTGCGCACTTGTAAAAAAGAAGACTTTCTATCAAAATTGGTTTCTGCGCACTCAAGGTCATAACTACACTTTCTTGCCTCGGACTATACTAGCCAAGTCATGTGGAGACAGTTTGTAGTTGGTTAATATTATGCTTATTTAAACTATTAATTTAAATCAGATTTAAAAAGACCAATTTCGCTAGAACTAAGCTTTGATACTAAACAAAATACCTAACAATATTCTGTGACGAACGAAGACTGTTATTTAAAGTGCCGATTTGATGTCTTTTGCAGTAATGCCAAAATATATGTCGGTAGGTCGATTTTAGATTTAAACACTTTAAAAAGTGTAGTCAAATGAATGTAATTTATTGATTAATAATGAATGTTATCTTATAGCAATAAGGTTCAAAGATTATCATGGAAATGGCTTATTTGTAAATAAATAATTTGAATATTGAATTTCTTGCAGCATTGCTAGGGTATGACAATAGTTGTTATGATGTATTGTTTGAAAATATGTAAATACCATACTGTAGGTATTACTACAGAACAAAATGATTGGGTCAACGCTAAACCTCGCGAGCGCATGCGCGTCTGTATTCGGCGAATAGTTCAGACGTCAGAGGGGCTAGCACGAACTTTTTAAAGAATCGTAAAGTTATCGTATTGTCCTTGCGTTACGATTACTTAGTACTAAGCACAAGTACATTTATCAACGTATAATGCGTCAAGAAAGTCGAATTAGAAATTTGTATGGACGAATGTATGAAATCTCTAAATTCGACTTAATGTCGAATGTCGAGTGCGCGCGAATTGCTACCCAGTAGTAAGGAATCAAGCGAGGCTTACCGTTGGCCCTAAATAGACCTAAGGTCATGTTTTTTTAAATAGCAGTATGTAACATAAAAACAGGATGCCTTATTTCTTCTCGTTGTATGCTTAGTATTTTTGAATAATCATAGGAATAGTCAACAAATGTTGACATGACAATTCGGTTAGGGCTGTCTATTAATCACGTGATGTTTATAAGTAACTTTTAGACCGTGGTACAGTCGAGTTCAAAAATATGTATACACTTTAGGACCTTGTCACAATACATATTTATAAGAAAGTGGAAGTCTGTTTCTTATACATATGTACTGTGACAAGGTCCTAAAGTGTATACATATTTTTGAACTCGACTGTATCACTCCGGTCGAGCCGGCGCATTCATGCCGAAGCGTGGCTTCACACGGTTGAGTTACTGGCACGCTGTCTCGAACGCTAGTTCGCACTATGTAAACCAGTCTTATTGAAATATAACTGGACTCTGTTATTAGATCTCTAACTACAAAGTAGCTAGTTGAATAGTTTTTTAGATTTTTGCGTTGCATTATAACTATAAATATTTATACTCTGATTCATAATCATGTAAAGTAAACTGACAGATGTCAATGTGTCATCCCCATACATTATCACTTAATTTGACACATGCAGAATGTCAAAATGCATAGAAACTTGTCATTTTCATCTGTCAGTTTACTTTACATGATTATGAATCAGAGTATAGACGGAAATTAACGCAACGTTTTTTAAGTACAGTCAGCCACACATCAGGTTACCACAAACTGTCAAATTTCCTCAATTGAAACTCAACCTAATGTGTATGAGAGTAAGATGAGAGTCGATTGAAGAAGTTTGACGTTTTGTATACTTTGATGTGTGGCTGTAAGTGACATTGTATTGTACAGACAGCCACGCATCAGGCACAATCTACCTAATTTCCATCAATTGATATTCAACTTAAGGTGTTTGACAGTAAGATGACAATCCATTGAAGAAAGACAGTTTTGTATACTTTGATGTGTGGTTGTACGTATACTTACTGCTTGACGTTTCGGCTACGTTGCAGCAGCCGTGGTCACAAACGGACTTTATTCTCGTTTTAATATTTATAGTTACAAAGTAATTGACTACTAATGAGGCATTAAATTATTGTAAGAATTAATGAGAATCGATAATAGTTAATTTAGTCATTATTTGTTACTGAGAATCTATCATGCAATCAATTAACTTACTTTGGCAGCACACTTGTGACTCCACTAGTGTTGCGTTTGTCTATGTCGCTTACCAACAGGTGATTCGTGTGCTCGTTTGCCAGCTATCACATGAAACAAAATAGTGGCTAATATCCCATTGTGGTAATAGTCTGAATCGTAAGTTGATCACCTTCCGGGAAATAACAAATGTTGCTATATTTTATATTAAATAAACCTAACACCTCTTAAATAATTAATTATAACATCAGTTTGATATTTTCCGAGTTGATCAACTTCTTAGGAGATTGAACAACTTTCAATAGGGACTACCTATGTACAGGGTGTATCTGTAAACATTTACATCCCTTTACCACGTGTTCTACTAACCATTTTGAACAAAATTTGTTCAATGTCTAGGAAATTCGCTTGAAAATAAAAACCACTTTTTATACAAAGTTAATCACGTGACTATCATTTTGTATGAGTCAACATTTCGACGAATTTTCAAGACTCAGAATAAATATTGTTCAGAATGATTGGTAGAGTACGTTAATGAAGGATGTAAATGTTCACAGATAAATATACCCTGTATATACAACTTGCATAGTGATGAAAGATTAAGTGATATGATCGCATTCTAGATCCAGATGTTACTGCAGTGACTGCGGAATAACTTTTTTATTAATCAGCATAATAAACCGTTCAATTTATAATGTTGCATTGTAAATATCTGTGATGCGGAACACATATTTATTATTTTTTGTATCTAATGTAAATATAAAATAAACAATATTAATAAAAACTGCGTTTTCTTTGCCTGAAGTGGTTGACTGTAAAATGAAATAAAAGATACTTATTTATTTTCAATCAAAAAATTTAGATTTTAAATACTTTAGTAATATTTTACGGATTCATTTACACACAGGTAAATTTTATATTAAGTACAGTCGAGTTCAAAAATATGTATACACTTTAGGACCTTGTCACAGTACATATGTATAAGAAAACGACTTCCACTTTCTTATAAATATGTATTGTGACAAGGTCCTAAGGTGTATACATATTTTTGAACTTGACTGTACTATAAATAGTATACTTAGATCAGGGTAATATATTTTAAGGAAAAGTTATTGATTAAAACGAAACAAACATTTTATTTACTAGTTTAATAACATAATAAAAACAGAATCGTAAAATTGCTAGCAACAAAATATTTCAATATAATAATAATAATGTATGTTTATCACAAAATTTCATAATACAGTAGCGAGACTCACTGAAATTGTACAACGTCTTAACATATAGTGGCGTGCGTTTAATTAAAATATGAACTCTTTTCTTTGACGAGTAGGTACACTTGCGGACAAAAATAGTAGCTCCAAAAACTAAAAGTACTTTTCAAAGACAACTTTTTTTTTTATGAGATAGGGGGCAAACGAGTAGACGGTAAGCGATTACCGCCGCCATTGATATCTGCAATACCAGAGGAGACACCAAGCACCAATTGTGTCTCCGTATTTTTAAAAGGTATTTCCTTAAAAAGACCGGCTCTTTTGTTAAAGGGTTTTATTGATGTAATCATTCAAGCAATCACTAATCTGAAATATTCCTGTTAAAACTTTTTTTTTCGTAACATATTTCCCAAACAGATTAGGTACAATAACCAAACATGTGGTTCTCTGTACTTTCGATTCTGATATAGGTACACCACGATTACTACTTTGAGATAAAATGTTCTCTGATTTTTATAAGTGTGAATGAAAACGTGTTCCAAAATGTACCAACAGATGGCGCTGGGCATCGTTTGTATAGATTTACGACTACTGTTACCCACAAGTGTACTAACTGGCATACTTTAAAAGATCTATAAATTGTTTTATACTTAGGTACATGTTCACTAACATTACAATAGGTTTTAACGGGATTGCTACCATGTACAGACAGCCGCACATCAGGTTACTACAATCTGTCAAATTTCTTCAATCGAACCTCACCTTTATGTCAAACGTGTTTGGTTCAATATCAACTGAGGAAATTTGACAGATTGTAGTAACCTGATGTGCGGCTGTCCGTCCGTTAACACATTGAGAGTCCATGTATCAGATATGATACATTTTTGATTTAGTTGTGTATCACATGTGATGCATGGAATGATGACGTGTTAACATCGCCAAGTTATCGGAAATTCGAAAATAAGTTACATAGTAGTAATCCCTTTATAAACTTTTTTAAATTATAAGATCTAGCTACAAGGTGCATCTTTCAATCTAGCTATGCCCTTCGGCTACGCCTAATATGGTCTTCACAACACGAATCTTTATTAAAATTTGAAGGATCTATTCTCACTGAATATTCTTTATAGACTTGCTAATTATTGACTGAAACATTGGCTTTCATAATGATGGAAAAACACATTTTTTTCTTTCTTACATACATATAGGCACAATAATACAAGGCCCATAACAAGCGGCGCGCCGTACGAGAAGGCCTATTTACGGAGTCCATGTTATATCTAAATAGCCGTTAAGCCGCATTTGATTGATTTGTATTTTCAATCTTATAAGTAATTAATAATAACAAGGTTCAAAATTCAAAATCAACCAGCTGCAGTTAATACCCTTTTAGATAAAACACGGCAGAAAACTTCACAAAACATCAGCTTGCTTATTTGATAGAAAATATTATGATCAAATAAGTTGTTTAAATGTTAAGTCTATTTTAAAAGCAGGAAGAATCCACCTTAATGTCTAGCAATGGATTATATCGTGGACTGTCGATGGAAGCCCTTAATAAGACATAAGGAAAATAGTTCCCACCTGAAAAATAGTTCCCACCTGATTTTGAACCTTATCCATCATGACGTAAGAGCTAAAAGCAATGATTTTTTTCGTAGACTCATGGCCGATTTCAGTGAAAATAAATCCTCCAATCACTTAGACCTAAAAATAATCTCTCATAGAATATAATTCAGAGCAGACGTTACAATAGTTCGTTAATCTCCATAGAGAAACAATTTGCCGCTTCTTCTAGCATATTATATTAACATGTACAGTTCACAACATTGATATCTCACGGTTACCGTAGCATTGAGATTTTTCATGCTTATTTTTTTTTATACAGGGTGTATCTGTAAACATTTACATCCCTTTAACCACTTGTTTACCAGTAAGAACAACCATAGTTCAATGACTTTTAAAAATGTGCATAAAAACAACTTTTTATACTAAATTATTAATGTTGTTTAGAAATTGGTATCACTCTGTCTTTTCTTGGTACAAAAGTAAGGTTGGTAAGTACATGGGTCTTACATAACATTAAACAAATATTACGTATACATTTCGATCAAATTTTGTAATTCGTTTTTCTTATGTGTACCTACACCTTAATATCTTGCTGGCTATTTAAAGTTCTCAATGCTACGGCTACCGGCAAACGCCACACAAAAAGCAATTTTATTGCTCAGATAATACGTTATAATTTATCGTAACAAGCATCAGATTCAAGCTTTGTCTTATACAGTAGACTTGGCTATATACAAATGTACCTGTCAGTACAGTCAAATTCGTAATAACACTTGCATTTTAAACTTTAAACCTGAGAGATAAAGTTTAAAATGTGTGGTTTTAAACTATTTATTACTTGGATAAATTCATTCCCAATTGGGAAAACATAAAAAAGACTTAGCTTTATTAAATAAAAAACACTATAAACTGTAAATCTTCGTTGCTTTATGCCGACACTTATAAATTAACTGTGGCATGTTTATTTTTTATTACGAATTTGATCATACTTTTTTCTATAATTTCGTCATTTTAAAAGGCACTGAAAAGCATATCATGAAGAAATTGTCTTTGATATATTACATAACATAACATCTTAATCACACTAAATACATTATGTGCTAAATTATCGGTTGTCCTAAAAGTAATGACAAGAGTAAGAAATATAATACACCAAGAAAGTCATGAAGTCATTGATGGTACCACTGCCGTTTAGGTCATAGAGTAAGGTATTGGTTATAATAATACTATGGAACTCCATAATAGTTCCTCAAGAATAATTTCATGACAGAGATAACTGATGATTAAACGAACTTACCAAGTGAAGTTCTATCATAAATGTAAAGCACCTCGTCCGAAGAAAAGTATCCTGAAATATGATATTGTTTCAGAATATTTATCTAAGGACGAGGTGTGGGTAAAAATTGATAAAACTTTTTGAATTTTTTTTCTCATTCAAATAAGTTTTTCTTACCTTATCATTATTTTGTGGACATTATTATATCTATCTAAGCGGTAACATACTGCATGTGTTTCAAAAAATATACTCGCTCTATGTGTTGGCTACTAGTTGTACTATAACGTAAATACTGCTATATCTACTGATTTGCTCATTTGGAAGAAACATACTGATTCGTAAATATACTGTGTTCTTTGGTGCTGGTTATATTAAGTGATTTTGGAATGAAATATCTGTTACAGTCATTCAAATAACTTATTTTTTTTAGTATGACTGATATATTCATACAAAAAAAATGCAGAAAATCAAATTACACTGCTTAGTCTACATTAGTACAAAATTAATTTTAATGTATACCAGTAGCCTAGCAGCAAATATTTCATTACAAAACCCTATCTTGGTTATATTTAAAAATGAGCAAAGGTAAAAAAAAAAAGCTAGACGCATTTTGTGTTAAAAATTACCCATGTTAAATAACAGCACGTTTTTTGAAGCAACGTGCTGCTTGTTATCATGCACGTGTATCTCATATATCAAATATTTTTTACGTAAATGGATGACCTAAATGCTTATATCAATGAAATAATTTTAAGTCGATTATTTTACACGCTACTAAATTCAATGATAATCCAAAATATACAAAAAAATGGCACTTTTTTAAATGCCCAATTTTATACTAATGATTGAGATTTTTTTTACATAATTTCTGTCTCTGCTATAACGGTTTTCGCAAATATAAAATACGATAGATGACGATCACGTTATTTTTTTTGACGTGACTTGTAAAAATAAGTTATGTTGAGTGCAAAATAATAATATTGTTGTGTTATAATAACTTAGTAAAATTGTACTTAAACGAAATAGTAATATTGGTAATACTTATTACAACTATATTAATAACAAATATACAAACCAACGTGATAAAAAATTGTGACATTGTTAAAACTAATATTTTACATGACTTTTTGAAAGTCATACATTAAAATTGTTTAGTAAATAGTGAGAATAATATTAAAAATATTTAACAAAATATAAAAAAAAAATCAATGTAAATTAGAGCGTTTAAAATCAAATAGTTATCATTTATTCTTTTATAGTTTGATTATAAAACTTAACAATTATTTTATGTAAAATTATTAATAATGATATTCAAAAGCCACGGGCTGAATATTCTATTAAATATAAAATCCAATCAGCACTTAATAAAACAACATTATTAGTGTCTTTGTGAAAAATAAATAGATTTTTTTTATATTAATATCACTGAAAATCTTGCAGGCATGATATGTTCGACTTTATTTCCTTATCTGTAAGATATATTTGTGTTTGTTCTGTGTTTATACTTAAGTATTATACTTGTGTTTCCTCTGTTGTCTGATATTCGTAACATAAGTGTTTATTACTTTGCAGCTTAGGGATGTTATTGGACCAATCGATCGATAGTCGATCGAGGACTTCGATCGAAGTTGCTCGACTGGTCTGGTAGCTTCAATTGATAGACAATGCTGTAGTTAGACTGTATATCGATTTACGTCGACTTATACATTTTAACATTGATCGGTGTCAGCGATTGATAGGTCTGGAAAAAACTATCGACCAATGCCGACTTATCCATTCTTGCATTGATCGATATCTTCGATCGACAATAGATCCTATCGATCAATTTGGTAACACCCTTAAGCTATCGAGTACAGAGTCAAGTCAAGTGTATGAGTAGTTGTATAAATTAATTAAATAAAGATTTGGAAGTAGACGTTTTGAGGGAAATAGATAGTTTTGCAGATTGCGGAAGACTAGAGCATAACATCAGATGTAAAGCTTATACAATACTTAGTATTGAGGTAGATGCGCCAGTTTAGAGTTTTTGACTTCTCATACAACCCAAAATAAGTAATACAGGGGTACTTCGGAGACTGTGCGTAAATTTTTTAATGTTACCAATATCGTCGTAAAAAAATGTTTCACGAAAAAAAAAAATGTTTTTTGCATTTTTTATTAATATCCCACGCAATTTTCAAAACAACCGCTACGCTGCGAGCTAGCGACCAACTTACTTTGGTTGATTTAATTGTATGAAAGATGGTCAAATAAAAAAAATATGAAGATGTATTTTTATTTTCAACTAGTGGCCCGCCCTCACTTCGTTTAGTTACTTTATTTAGACCAGCACCAATAGATGGCGCTGGGTGTCGATTGCATCGCGAAAGTGTTTCGTGTTTTCGGTTTACCTATAAGCTCTGACGTGGACTATGAGATTAACCTCTTTATAAATAGTATAGAAGATAGATAGAAGATTGTCTACACGTATTAAAAATTGGGCACCATCTCCGAAGTAACCCGATATTACTTTTTATGTCACACACTTTAATTATGGCAATCCAATTTTTTGGTAGTCAAATACCCTATTATTAAAAACGAAATCTTCAAAAATAATTACTATGAGCATTATCAAATAATATCTCTGGTAACTTAGCGTCTAGTGAATGGGTCACAGTAAAATTACAAGTTTTCGAGATTATAATACAGGGTGTATCTGTGAACATTTACATCCCTTTAATCACGCGTTCTAAAAACCATTTTGAACAATATTATTACGAAATTCTTGACCAACGTTGTATGAAAAGCTTATATTTTTTTAGGTGAATTTCTAAGTCCGTGGTCGTCAAACTGCGACCCGCGGTAAAGTAGATTCCTTTAATTAATAGTAACTACACATCCGTACTTCACATATAATGCGGCCCGGACCTTAGTGCTCACATTGTTATGTGTGGCTCTTGAGCAGTAAAGTGTGACGACCGCTGTTCTAAGTCATTCGATAGTTGGTAAAACACGTGGTTAAAGGGACGAAAATGTTCACAGATACACCCTGTATATCGTGGTGAAATGGTGAAACGGAACGCAACGTAATATTGCTATCTCACATATTTAATTAATTAAATAATTATAAGTCTTTACAATTTTACGTTGACATAATTATGCGTTTTTTTTGTTACACCAATCTCTAAAAAGCGTTGTATTTTTTGGAACGAAATTAGCTTAACATACCTTATAGCTACTTCATAAGTCTACAGTATACGTCGACCGTACGTTTTAAATTCGCAAAAAGGAAGGTTCTAATTTGTTATACCTTTAATTTTATTATACATGGTGTTGTTTTTGAAGTTCGCATGTCTTACGAAAAGACTTAGTTGTAATAAATATACAGAGAGTCACATGTAACTACAATCTGCCAAATTTGATCGATTGATATGGAACCAAATGCTTTTGAAATAAAGGTGAGCGTCAAACAACGATTAACCAACTTTAACTTAATTTATTCAACGAACCGTGATCATTTGCGAAAATGCCATTCTGCGAACGTGAACAGTTGCGAAAATGACATTTTGCGATAGTGACCGACATTTTGGCAATGACCATTTACGAAAATCTGCGTCAAAACCTTACATTCACATGTGGCTCTTTGGTGTCTAAACAAAAATAACTTTTAAAACAACACATGTAACAATCCTATTAATTCTTGTTATAAAAAATACTTGTATTATTACAATTTTTTAGGCAAAATCGGTAATGCTTAAAGTGCAGTCACATACACAAATTATAATACAGTTTTGTGCTTAATGTAAAAAAAAAATTGTATAATTTTTTTATGCTGCCAAGTGTTTGACAATAATCATAAAAAAATACCCATTTCTTTCTAAAATATTTGCCTCCCTACTTTTCGCTGCGTTTGACATTAAGCCAATACATAATGTTAGATAGATGTTTTTGCTAAATCCCGCTAATATGGCTAACATAGGTATATAGCAAAATGTAAAAAAAAAATACAATCGACGCCTGCCATTTGCATTCTACATCGGAGCATTTTACAATTCTAATTTTAAGCTCATACTTACCTCAAAGCGGCTCTCTTTGCTTTTTTTTTAATTGAAAGGAATAAACAAAAATATGTAAACAATAATATCCCTTCAATACACATTGTCTGTGTGAACTGTATTATTAATAGATTTAGGGTTCAATTTTGACATGTTTTTCGAGATAAATGGTTTTGTCTGATTAAGAGTCGATTTTACCGCTAAAATTTAATGATCAATGGGAACGAAACCTTGAAAACGTAATTCGTTTTACGGCATAACAAGTGAGTTTCAATGAAGGAGAAGGACTTTGCAATTAAAAAAATCCTAAAGATGGCGTTACGTAGTAAATTTACGATGTTTTGTGCCTCCCTCCCAGACAGATGAGTGCGACCAGTAGGCAGGCCCTTCGGGGTCGAAGACCGCCCCAACAGCACCGTGTCGGGAGGCCTCCTCTCCTGAAGCACGACACCGTGCCACAAGATGGCACGAGAAGCAGCCTGGGTAAAGTGTTTACCCCGTACGCCCGAACCGCACCAAGAGTGCGATGAAGACCTGATTCGGATTCGGATGTTTTGTGTTGTAAGTTTCCAAATCCAGTGTTCTTTTTAATTTCAGCGGTGAAATCGTTCCTTACTGTCGATGTAGTGGTTAGGGTAAGTGGTAGAGCAGGTGCAGAGGCGGGAAGCAGCCGAGCAGCGGGTACAGCAGGTCTTATGGCGAGCTCTCGTCCTCCACCTCGCGGATCACCGTGTCAGACTCCCAGCGAGCCCGCTCTGCTATTAAAGTTTGGAGTTTCTGTCAACCAAATTAATTATATGTTTTCATCATCATCATCATTTCATCCAATAGACGTCCACAGCTAGACATAGGCCTCCCTCAAAGTTCTCCACACAAATCGGTCCTGTGCCACCCGCATCCAAGGGACTCCCGCGACCTTCACTAGATCGTCGGTCCACCTGGTGGGAGGCCTGCCACGGCTACGGCTTCCACTTGTTCACATAGACAGTTTATTTAGTGGCAGTGCAAATATCGAAAATGAGGGTATCCGAAGATGCACAAGCCGGCGGTAGCAGACGACGCCGTGCGCCTCCAGTCTGCTTGTGACCACGGCTGTTGTAACGCGGTCGAAATGTCAGCAGTAAATGCTATAGTAAAGTAAAGTATCAGCCTTATAAATCAAGTCATGGCTAATATTATGATGAGAACCTTATCGTATATCCTTTCTATGTAACCCTTAATAATCTAATGGGAAACTAGTTGCCACCTGATTTTGATCCTTATATGAAATTTTTCGTTGACTTGTATCCTAATAAGTGTTAACTAAAAATTATACCTCTTTCCGATCCAGAATCACAATCCTGTTCTCTATTTTAGGAGCCAGCTCACACGACTGCTGCTCCAAATCATCTAATGACGCGCGACGAGTTAACCTAGAAAAGTTAAAATATTATTATAAATACCTACATTGAGACAAAATCACATATAAATATTGTCTTGGTCCCAAATTAAGGTTTTCCTTTGTGCTATGGAAACCAGAAACAACGAAGGATCCACAAACACCCAGACCCAACAAACATTTGTGTCGGTGCGGGAATCGAACTCGCGACCCTTGCGTCTCAACCGGCGCTCAAACCGCTAAACTAATTATAAACAAGCATGTAAATAGGGTTTGACTAAATTTGACATAGAAAACTGTAATATTTTATGAACATTCGAGTATAGGTAAATAAGTAGTAATAGCAAAAAATTTTGATTAAAAATATAACGTCTAGCTTGTTTTATGATCATAATAGTTCATGGGCAAGTCTATTATTAGTAATATAAAAATTATAACCCGTGTAATTTGCACCATTTTTTATCAACTAATTTTCACGTAAATAAAAGACGCTTTAACAAAAATTTTATCATCCGTAATTTTACTTTTCAAGATGGTATTGCGCTTGTAACACTTCAGGTGTAAATAACATTTGGTACTACCTACAACATTTTAACTCAAATAATACAGATGCAAAATGTATGGAAACCTGAGAGTTTAGTCTGCATAAATAGAAAAAGAATACCAAAAAGGTTGGCGAAACCTGAAAAAGTTATTTGAGAATGACATAAGTGACTTTAACAGATTTGACAGTGACGTATCTGTCGTAGATTTTTTGGTCTTGAATTCCAGTTTTGAGTATAGGCTCACTACTTACCTATGATGCGTGTTGTGCGAAGTAGGCTCCACGGCGGCGGAGGACGCCCTCCGCAGCGGCGGGGGCCCGTCCAGCTCGTTGCCGTCTAGCATCTTCACCAGGCTATGCCTAAACATTGTATCGGTAGGTTAGCACTTTGTCCTACCGGGCTAACATGCGCGCCCCGAGATAATTTGTTGACACTCGTGTTGTGTCGGCGCAAGTTGCTTCTCGCTCACCTGACTGAGCGATGAGCGTAGAAGGATGCGCTTTCTTGAACGAGAGTCGATAAAATTTTGTCGCGGTACGCATGTTAGGCCTACTGGGGAGGGACGTGAAGTAAGGTCCTTCAACCCATACTATGTCTCCTCCCTACTCTGGCGATGAGGGAGCGTCGCTGGGGTTTATCGGTCGGTCGGTATGCCTCCAGCCCCTGCCGGAGGAGAGCCCCACATAGTCCCGCCTGCCTCCCGGCAGGAAGGTATTCATAAGTATTCCCCAGCGACAACAAAAAAAAAAGGTTAGCACTTTGTAGCTATTGGAATATCGTGCGGAGTCAGTGGTATGCGAAGTGAAAACGGTCGAGAGGCGCGGTAAGACAAAACTTGTTACTAATTTATAAATTAATATTTTTTTCTAAAGATAGTCTTATTGTATTTTTCTACTTATTAGTATAACCAACAAGATATACACTAAACAAAAGACCACAGATAAACAAATTTAAATCTAAGTGCTATCTTACTTATAGGTGCCATGCCACGTTCAAATGCAATGCAATGTTCAAATAGTTTATTGAAATGGCGATTTGATGAAACAACCAATGCCATTACAATATTATCTCAGTTCAACAGTACGACATCTAGCGGTTATTTCACACACTACACCCCCGTCCCACTGACCTCCTGCTGAGCGTGACGAGCGACTGCCGATGCTTGGAGTGCTTGGCCTTGCCCGTGCGCATGTTGATCGCCGAGAAGTGGTTCTGCACCGCCATGCCGATCTCCGGGCACATGTCCTCCGACACCTGGAAGTTACAACTGTTTAAGGGGCTATACGAATGAAACTAGCGCCGCCAACCTATTTACACTGATTGTGGCGAAGATACGATATTTTTTAAGAAAGCAAAACATTACAGACTTAGATAAAAGTAAATTGAATTTTTCAAGATGCAATACAATTTATAATACACGCGACAAGTAACAATAATGTCAATTATCGCTAAAAGTGGCCGTTTTTAGCAATAATCAACTTTATTGTTACTTGTCGCGTGTTAGAAATATTGTATTGCATCTTGAAAAATCAAATTTTCTTGGATCTAAGTCTGTAATGCTTTATTTTCTTCAAAAATATCATATTTTCGCCACAATCAGTGTAAATAGGCTGGCGGCGCTAGTTTGATTCGTGTAGCCCCTTAATGCATGCTACATACGCCTCGTTGGTTTAATGGTTTCAGTACCGGGCTAAGAAATAAGTATACATACTCGTATTTTGGATTTTTCGAATATAGGTCGCGTTTGTGGTTATTAAGCCGACGATTGGGTCATGCTTCAGGATTGGGGAGTCCTTCCGTATGACCTTTGCTACTCTTTAATAGTGGAACTAGACCGCCTGGTCTGGTTAGTGCCTACTAACAACCAATGAAGGCTATCGCGTATGAAATATTCGCTAGATGGCGAACTGTAGAACTGAAGCCCAACTACACGTTTATTGTTTATTTTTGATGCAAGACGTCAAAATGTCACTAATCAACCAATAACGTAACAGTACGTCATCGAGCGGATTTTCCCCTTCGTCCAACCTACTTTTGTCTCTTTCAACGATCCCCACTCATCAGCCCAAGTCCACTTCTTCCTGGCTTTCTCAATGAATACGTCAGTAAAACACAGTAAAAGTATCAGCCTATATACGAGTACTGTCCCACTGCAGGGCAAAGGCCTCCATCATAGAAATCAAGTTATCGCTACTATGATGGGATTGGGCTTAATCACCACGCTTGCCTGATGCGGATTGGTGATCACAAACCCGAGCTATGTTCGAAAAATTCGACACATACTTTTGCTCGACCCGGGAATCGAACCCGGGACCCCGAGATCACGGCCCGGTACTTAAACGACTAGACTAACAGGGCGTTACAGTACTCACCAGTATCTTACACTTGGGCAGCATGCTGAAGCCGTCGTTCCCCGCGTGCAGGTACTCCTTGATGGCGAGGCGGTACTTCTGGTCGCGCTGCAGGTACTCGTCCCCGATCTTGACCACTTGCTCTGCGACTCGTTCGCCGGGCGGTTTGGACGGGTCGAAGGCGAACGATATGCCGGCCACCTGGAATTAAAAGTACTTATTAGAAAAACTTTTGACGAATTTAATACAAAAAAAAATCATGACTTATACAGGATGAAGCAGCCCTGTGCTGTGTTTTGCTGAGTGAGTGAGGGTACCGGAGGCTCACCCGGGGGGGAAGGGGATAAAAGGTTGGCAGCGCACTGGTAACTCCACTGGTGTTGCAAGTGTCCATAAGCGGCGGCAATTGCTTACCATCAGGTGATCCGCCTGCTCGTCTGCTACCTATCACGTAAAAAAAAAGGGTGCAATTAATAGGCGTGACAACTGGTCGTAAAATTTTATGAAATTGTTTGATGTTATGATAGATTTGGAATCGAAAATAAATCATTGGATAGCCCATTAAATTTAAAGTAACATGTATTAAGAAAGTAGTTGTCTAAATGCAACATTTTACATAGTAATCATACAAAATTTATACGCCATGCGTAGAAAATGCATAGCGGTGACGTCACAGCTATGGGACCATTCAAGTATTACGTAAGCATCAATGGGGGGAGGGGGGGTCTTGGCTTTGCTTACTTTTGGTAAATTCAGGAAGAAAAAGTATATTTTATCGCCAATTTTTGCTGACAATGGGGGGAGGGGGGTTAAATTCCCCAAAAAATCTGCTTACGTAATACTTGAATGGTCCCTATGTAGCCTTTTTAAATGAAGCGTCTTTGATCAAGTTCAAAATTGTGATTATCAAATCGTGATATCTTCAAAGGTTTTTAAGATATCAATGTAAATAATTTACCAATGTGGACTCTTTGCATTGCTTTGGGTTGCATTTTTAATTAGTAGCCTAAGTCCTTTCTCAGGGTCTAGACCACCTGTATACAGTTGAGTAGTTTTGGCGTGAAAGAGTAACAGACAGACAGAGTTACTTTGGCTTTTATAATATTAGTTAGGATACGGCACGACACATGCTGAGTGAACGGCTTTTTCACTGACACACTATACCCAAAACTGGAATTCGAGACCAAAAAATCTACTATAATGTTGCTACTGCAATAAAATGATCGTACCATAGTATAACCCTTTTTTCTAAATACACTAGCTGATATAATTTATTTATTGGTAATTTTGATTCTATAATTTAAAGAAATAGTTTTATTAACTTATTTTCACGTAAATACAAGACGCTTTAATAAAAACTTAATCATCTGTAATTTTATTTTTCAAAGAAGTTATTGCGCTTGTAACACTTCAGGTGTTAATAACATTTGGTATCTACTCACAACATTTTAACAATGTATGGAAACTTGACAGTTTAGTCTGCATAATAAGAAAAATAATGCCAAAAAGGTTGGCGAAACCTGAAACGTCACTTGAAAATGTCATAAGTGACATTAACAGATTTGACAGTGACGTATCTGTCGTAGATTTTTTGGTCTCGAATTCCAGTTTGGAGTATAGATTGTATGTTTATTTTGTGTCGGGAAATAAATTATTTTCTATTCTATTCTATTTATTTAGTTTACCTGCGGGAACCGGCCCTCCAGGCTGGGGTACTTGCAGACGGCGTTCTCCAGCACCTGCAGCACGACCGCGCCCGTCACCTCCACCACCACGATGGGGTCCCGCATGGGGATGATGGTGGACAGGTCTCGGAGGGTGAAGTCGCCGGCTGCGTGGACCTGAGGACAAAAAAAAGTATTTTTTAATACTACTTTGAAGGACCGCATCAGAAATTATGTAATCCGACAAAGCACCAGAGTCACCGACATAGCCCACCGAATTAGCAAACTGAAGTGGCAGTGGGCTGGTCACATTAGCCGCGGAACTGACAACCGTTGGAGCCATAAAGTCCCTGAGTGGAGACCGCGACTCCGTAAACGTAGTGTTGGACGCGACAAGATGGGATGACGACATTCGAAGGCTGGCTGGAGTGAGCTGGATGAGAGTAGCCGAAAATCGGGAGCGATGGCGTGCATTGGGGGAGACCTATGTCCAGCAGTGGAGGAGAGTGGGTTGCTGATGATGATGATGAACATGAATAGGCATGATGATAGTAATACTTTTGTATTCCCAGCTACAAGATTAATTAAATAAAATTAAAATACATGGGTATTATGGGTAGTACATGGGTAATAAGACGCGCATTGTTTTTTGTGTTATTAATATTTATTTTTATGAATTAAAACTAAAAAATAAGGAAATCCGCCTTGATGTCTTAAATCAGGGCGCATGACGTCATTTCTAAGTCGCTTCATATGCAACCTATCTAGCCTGAGAGCTTCGGGACTAAGTATCAGCCCATAGAATCAAGTCATCGCTACTATGACGAGATTAGAGCCGGTTAGAGACGAGCCGGTTGGTTCAGTGGTAGTGAATGCTGCGTCTGGGCCAAGGGTTGCGGGTTCGATCCCCGCACAGTACAACCATTTGTGTGCATGAACATGTTTGTTTGTATTGGTCTGGGTGTTTTCTATGTATTATAAGTATGTATTTACAATAGAAAAGTATAATATACGTATATATTTGTAATTCCACTGTTGGTTCTGATATTTGTAACACAGGTGCTTGAGCTACCCATCTCAGAGTCAGACCAATGTATGTGATGTAGTGAAATATTATATTAAAAATATTATAATATTACGTAACTATTGTTATTGATTAAAAAACGGTGTATTGAACACAACACTTTGTGCTTATTTGAACAGTCCCACACTCTCGCACATCCTCACCTGATCAGATCGGAAGGTGCCCGAGTTGAGGATGACCAGATCAGCGCCGGTGGCAGCCAGCACCACGTCGCACACCCAGTTGCCGAGGTTGCACTCCTGCCGCCGGATGCATGAGAACCGACCTTCTAGGGGCACGCAGAACTTGCCTAGGACTTCGTCCATTTTGCCCTCTATCATTGCTGGAACAGAGAATAAATGAAAGTAAAGTATCAGCCTATATACGGTCCCGTGTAGGGCAAAGGCCTCCATCATTCCAAAATCAAGTCATCGCTACTATGGTGGGTTTAGGTTTAATCACCACGCTTGACTAATGCAGACTGGTGAACTTTATCTATCATGACATAAGAGCGAAAACCAATTATATTTTTCGTTTACGCTTTTAGGGACATTTTGACATTTCATATCAAAAATAACCAATCACCGTGTAGATGGACCTCAGTTCTACAGTACGCCATCTAGCGGATTTTTCACACGCGATAGCTCCCATTAATGGTTGATCTTGGAGGCATCTTCATTTTATGTGATCGTGACTTTTCTTCTTAATTTAGTTGAAAATAAAGTCAATTAACTATCTCTAAGGTGCTCTAAGGTACTAAAATGTTCGTCCGAAGCGCAAAAGGTCCCGGTTTCGATTCCCGGTCAAGTCAATTTAGGAAACTACATTTTCTAAGTTTTCTTGGGTCTGGGTTTTCTGGGTTGACCCCCAGTTAATTATCGTCCTCTGGTACTCATAGTACAGGGGTTGCCCTAGTTTGAGGCCAGATTGTCTGGCGCATTTATTTATTAACTTACCTCTTTTTGTACGGTGGCCAGCACATCAAGTTACTACAATCTGTCAAATTTCGTCAATCGAACCTCACTTTTATGTCAAACGTGTTTGGTTCAATATCAACTGAGGAAATTTGACAGATTGTAGTAACTTGATGTGCTGGCCACTGTACATTGATTATGCGTTTACCTGAATACTTATCCGTTTTGGCCTTAAGCGCTTGGTCCTCCGCCACGGCGCTTGTGACTTGAACCTCGCTGATGTCCACTTGAGGACCTTCAGCTCCGAAGGATAGGCTGATCTTTGAGAACTGCCGGAAGTCTGTCCCGCTTTTGATTACGTATTTGTTGTTTACCTTGAAAGGACGAGAAGGTTTTAATTTTGCTATAAAAGTATCAGCCTACTGTCCCACTGCAGGGCAAAGGCACAAAATAGGGATAGGGATAGCCTTGATTTTGAATTTAGAAGAGTTCGTTGACATATGCTAGGGTTGTTGCCCGGCATGAGTACATAAGCGCGCGGCCTCTACCACAGACCTCGACAGTTTGACAATCTTATGTCATAAGTTAGGATTAATGTGGTCGAAAAGGCGTTTTGTGCGCATGCGTGAGTACATGACATATTTTTAGCTCTTAGTGGACAGTCAGCCTTCTGTGTCAGTTCCTATTTTGTGGCAAAGGCCTCTATCTCAGAAATCAAGTTATCACTATGATGGTATAAGGCTCAATCACCACGCTTGCCTAATGCGGATTGGTGATCACAAACTCAATCTATGTTCGAAAAATTTTAAACATAGTTTTGCTCGACCATGCACACATACATAATATAGTCTGCGGCATGAAACAATAGTGATGACCTTGAGTACGCAGAAACTAATTTTAGTAGAAAGTCTTCTTTTTTACAAGTGCTCAAACTAACGGTCATCACTATTTTTAGATGCCGCGGGCTATACATATTGTTTTTTTTTTTGAAGTAAATACGATTTAATTAGTATAAGATTTGTTGGCTGTCCTTAATAAATAAATACTGACTCACATTTAAAACTTCATACACGTGATCATGGCCGCCAAGTATCAGATCTATTTCGTTGCAGCCTTCAGCCAGCTTGATGTCGTTCGGAGTGCGCATGTGCGTCAGTGCTATCACGTACTCACAACCCTGGAACCAAATAAAATAGGGTGAATAAAGAATCAGTATCCGACAGAGAACCAGAGTCACCGACATAGCCAACCGAATTAGCAAACTAAAGTGGCAATGGGCTGGTCACATTAGCCGCAGAACTGACAACCGTTGGAGTCAAGTCCTTGAATGGAGACTGCGACTCGGTAAGCGTAGTGTTGGACGCGCTGCGACAAGATGGGATGATGACGTTCGAAGGCTGGCTGGAGTGGGCTGGATGAGAGTGGCCGAAAATCGGGAGCGGTGGCGTGCATTAGGGGAGACCTATGTCCAGCAGTGGACGAGCGTGGGTTGCTGCTGAGGTAGCAGACGAGCAGGCGGATCACTTGATGGTAAGCAATTGCCGCCGCTTATGAACACTTGCAACACCAGTGGAGTTACAAGTGCGCTGCCAACCTTTTATCCTCTTCCCCCCCGGGTGGGCCTCCGGTACCCTCACTCACTCAGCGAAACACAGCACAGGGGCTGCTTCACGCCGGTTTTCTGTGAGGCAGTGGTATCACTCCGGTCGAGCCGGCCCATTCATGCCGAAGCGTGGCTCTCCCACAGTTAAAATCATTATAAGCAACCAGGACATACCTCTTGTTTCAGTTGTGACGCTAGTTTAGCCCCGGCTTGTATAAAGTCTATGAATGTGACTTCCTCTGGGTTAATTGTTGCTAGTGTTTCTAACCATTCCTGCAAAAAAAGTACGAAATATATCTATACTATTTTTAAATAATAACTTCTACTAAACAACGACAAGGCCTAACCAAAAATACGAAACAGCGCGATGTAATCGACTCCAAGGGGCATCTATTGGTTCAGTTTGGAACTACTGTCCCCAAGCGAAGTGAGGGCGGGCCACTAGTTATTCATACAATACTACATATTTTTGACCAAGGCCTAATAAAAAAAAGACACGTATGCCGCACGTCGGACACCCTTTGGGTCAGAATATAGCCACAGAAACAATTTTTTTTATTTTATATTTTTTTAAGACATTTGGTAGCTTAATTAAATTCAGCTACTCACTTGTTCCACCAGGCCTATAAGGCCTATTTTGTGACCGTTGCAGAGGAGCGCATGGGTGATCTTCCCATCTCCCAGGGGACGGCCTGTTTCGTTGTCTATCACGTTCGACATCAGCCATGGGAAGCTGCATTGGGCTACCAACCCTGAGAGGACTTCTAAACCGAAATCTGAAACAATAAACATAACATCCATATTGGGTATACCACGGCCTCACAGAAGACCGGCGTGAAGCAGCGCCTGCGCTGTTTTGTCGCAAATGCTAAATCCGATGGATGGCGTTACGTTGACGTCAGGTCCAACAACGAGTGGATTGGTTACATTTGAAGGATCATTTCAAAATTAAGAAATTATATTATATAAAAAATCGGTAAAAAAACTTTTAAATTAAACGGTTTTATCTTATGTGCACAGAAAACTAGAAAATAATTAACAATTAGGTATTCTGAACCTCTAGTACAGAAATATTTTAGTTTAGTTTTAGTTTAGTACTAGACAGAATAGCTTTTAGGCATATTAGACTAAAATAAAAACGTGGTCATACAAAAAAATAAATACCGTACGGGTCGAGCTAAATAAAACCGTTTAAAACAACCAATTTCGTCAAAGTTGGACCTAACGTCAACGTAACGCCATCTATCATACCATATATTTATTTATTAAGATATGAACCTTTGTGCAATAAAGAGTATCTATCTATCTATCAACCGTGGGAGATGCAAGCTACAGCCTCAGCATGAATGGGCCGGCTCGACCGGATTGATAACACGGCCTCACAGAAGACCGGCGTGAGGCTGCGCTTGCGCCGGTTTAACAAGTGCGTAAGGGTACCGGAGGCCCAAACAACCAACCTAAATTATTCTCGTAAGAATTATAGTAAATTGACAAACGTCACTTGTCTTATCCTAAGATGTTTATTCAGTCTATCTGAAAAAAATAACTTACCAAAATCATGATTTCCAAAGACAGCGCAGTGTGTTCCTATTTCGTTTAGTACGGGGACCATTTGCTCTCCCTTTGTGAATGTGCTTACTAAAAACAAAGATTCATTACGTTAACCGGCGAATACACATGATATAAATCCAAAAATAAAAACTAAATAATGTGATTAAAATTCGCAAGAAACAAATTTAAACGGATGCGGGAGTCCCTTGGATGCGGGTGGCACAGGACCGATCTGTGTGGAGAACTTTGGGGGAGGCCTATGTCCAGCAGTGGAAGTCTATTGGCTGAAATGATGATGATGATGAAATTTAAACGCATCGGTCATTGCAACTCTATATACCAGCGTGAACCGTCAACTTCACCATCAGTTCGTATCTCCTTATCCACTTGACATTGGCAGACTTAAAATACGTCATAAAACAAAAATCAGAGTATAATTCCGTGCATTATTGTAATCCTAACTAACATATACATGCGAAAGTAACTCTGTCTGTCTGTCTGTTACTCTTTCACGCCATAACTACTGAACGGATTTAATTGAAATTTGGTGTACAGATGATCTAGATTCTAGACCCTGAGAAATAACATAGGTTACTTTTTATTGCGAAAAGGGTTGTAAGAGGTTAAAAAGGGGGGTAAAAAGTTACTTTTCCACGCGGACGAAGTCGCGGGCGGCCGCTAGTTTTATATAAATACTCACACATGCTAGGCGAAAACGCATCTCCGCTAAATAAGACTAGGGGGTTCAAGTGCTGCAGCGCTTTGACGGCTGTGCAGAACCTTAAGGCACCTCCCACTGGCTCCGTATCTGTAAAACAACGGCATAAAATATCACCAACTACGGGAGAGGCTGTAACCCATGCAATCATAACCCCAACTTCTTTGGCGACTAGGAGCCTATTTGTTGAAATAGTGGATGTCGATATGGATTTGCCACTGAGTTATAGGTAAACAACGCCCCGTTGGTCTAGTGGTTTAAGCACCGGGCCGTGATCTCGGAGTCCCGGGTTCGAATCCCGGGTCGAGCAAAAATATGTTTCGAATTTTACGAACATAACTCGGGTTTGTGATCACCAATCCGCATTAGGTAAGCGTGGTGATTAAGCCTAATCCCATCATAGTAGCGATGACTTGATTTCTATGATGGAGGCCTTTGCCCTGCAGTGGTATAGTATATAGGCTGATACTTTACTTTTTTTTTATAGGTAAAGCCACCCCTGAGCAACTATCAGTGTAGGTTCAGCTAAGCACCTCTGTGCTAGATCATCATCATGATGGGGAACCAGACCAGCTGAGTAATGGTAACACTGTTGACAAGTAACACGGTATATAAAAAAGGGAACTGAATCTGTAAACATTTACATTTCTTTCACTAACCTATCACAAAAACAGAACACTTGTGCGATGTTATCTCCTCCCAGCGCCATCTATTGATACTAGTCTATGTTAAGTTCTGAAACGGAGTGAGGGAGGGTCACTTAGGTAATAAAGGAATTGGGGTCCACTGGCAGGTGGTACGGGGGTACCACAGCTGGCATTGCACGGACACTCCGCAGCCCGGTCGGTGAGGACGGTTTGAATCTCTAGGCTGGTTCGAGGAGGACCCGCTGTCTGGGGTAGGTTCCGTGCCGTGTCACACGACATTCTCCGCGATTAACGATGAGGGAGAGTCCCAGAAGTTTTAGTCGGTATACCCCTCCCCCCCACGCTTGGGGGGGAGTCTGACATGACAGGTATGCGTAATGCATTTATCCTGGGTTACAAAAAAAATGTAATAAAGGAATTAAATTGTCCTTACTTGTGGTCTGTTCAATATTGTAGACATCGTTGTAATGTATGATGACCACCTCATCTCCCATCCCTCGACCTGATAGCTGGCTGACAGCCCGTCTGCCAACTTGACGTACTTCTAATGATGCCTGAAAACATATAATATACATTAACATACGTTTATGTTAACGACCTAAGGTCCAGACAGCAGACACAATGTGCTCACATTGTTAAAATTATTTTAGAAGGCTTATGGTTCTTACGACCTTACTCATAAGAAGAAGATAGGGTCGTAAGAGCCAAATTTCCTGATCTGAGCTAAATGAAAAGAGAGAAAAGAAAGGAAAGGATCCAATTTAGAGAATATAAAAAACATATTCTTGAGGATACAAGGGTTGGAACAATATATCGATATTTTTTACTACTATAGAAAAAATCACGAGCATGCTCTATTCAAAATGTATTACAACAAAATTAATAAATCTACCTAAACACGATACAATCATTCCGTTTTTGACAGAAGGTTTATGTAACAAAATACTTAGGTAAGTAAGTGTTCTATTTGTGATCCAATGTATTTTTTTTTCAAAAATCACTAATCTCTACCTATTTACAAGCTGTGTGTGTGCGTGAGCGGTGGTGTACACAAACAACAATAGAAAATTGTACATCCACATTTTCCCGTAACGAATTAGCTCTATAAGAAATGTCATGCTATAATGCTGCTGTGATAAACTCTATCCTTAACCATTAACGTCGTAAGACCCAAAAGCCATAAAACAATTGATTTTCCATTGTGTCCGCTGTCTGGGCCTTACGACGTTAAGAAGTGTACCTAATGATGGTATTACAACGAGCAAAATAGTGAGAAATCCTGAACTATCCTACTCTTAACTATCCTTAGTTTCTGACACCATATTAGCATACCCAACCCAAGTATTTATAAGTATATGTCGCAGTCATTACAGCAGTATACATCGTCAATTACTATTACGTCATCAAAAGCAGGGCTGTTTTGAAATGCTGCGACTTGTCATCTTATTTTGGCACAACTGGTCCTATTTGGCGTATGAGACAGGGACAAAAGGAACTGAATGCTTTGTATTTGGGTACTCAATCGAAATCTAATAAAACTATCTATTAACATGTACAATGCCGTGTTAACGAGACCCTTCCTTCATTTAGTTTGCCGCAATCAGAATCATTTCCATTCGTGGGCCTATGCATGGTAACACGTGCCCTACATTCACGGACACTATGCAAATCAGTTTATGGACACAGCAGTATTTACATAGGACTACTAGTTTAGTTAATCAAATAAATCTAAATCCGAAAGTTTTAAAGCTATTTCAATATTTTTGGACGTAACAGACTGATGCCGCAATTCCCGCAACACTGGGAATTCTAGAGCGGGAATCAGTGCCTTTGTAATACTGTAAGCCTTTTTAGAACAACAAAAATAATTTCATTTTATATAACTATGTATAAATAAAGGTACTTATACCACTAAAATCGAAGAGAAGTTTGGAAATAAAAAATAAAACCGCAGAAAAATCAACGCAAATGGTCCAAAATCAGAACTAGGTCGCTATTTACATATGCTGCATTGATATTTGAAATCGCCAAAACAGGTCGTATCTACCTGTGAACATTTACATCCCCTTTACAGTACGGTACACCATATCGGTCGGCACGTTTCACACGGAGAATTTAAATCAATAATTTCAGTCAAAAGACGTCCACGGCTGGAATAGGCCTCCCCCAATGTTCTCCACACTGATGGGTCTTGTGCCACCCGCATCCAAGGGAATCCCGCGACCTTCACTAGATCGTCGGTCCACCTTATGGGCTGCCACGCCTGTACGCGGCCTCCACTCAAAGACATTTCCGCCCCAACGACCGTCTGTTCTCCTCGCAATTTGCCCAGCTCATTGTCACCTAATTTACTTGAGACTTTAAATGCAACAACACAAACGAACGAAAAATAATTTGATTTTATTTCGCCTGAATATATATTTTATCTATTGCCCTTTGGACTTTAGTTGCTTTTGTCATTTATATGAAGTATCTCAACTCAGTGTGCCTATCGGCAAAGGCCTCTTCCAGTGTCTTCCACTGTGAAGCCTGAATTGATTAAACCAAATTAAATAAAACAAATATAAGTTGAGAGTCAATTAAAGCAATTTAACAGATTTCGGTAATATTACACCCACTCGGAAAATTATTGCCTTTAGGGCTTCGGAACTAAAATGCCCTGTTTGACGATGTAGACTGTAGAGTGTTAAAGTATCAACCGGATCACAACTATTTGGGGGACTGTTATTACCAAATGATGTACCCAGATTTAAATTCACCGAGTGAAACGCGTCAACCGATATGCGAACTATATTTTGTTGTAGATTAATACGACTGAAAACCAAAATAAAACGAATGCCAGACTATTTTGTGATTAAACGAAACACGACCTAAGCGCAAGGACACATTATTTCGACTTCTCGTATCAATGCAAATTCAATTCAATTCAATTCTTTATTGCATGGCTCCATTGGTACGAAGCTGATATTGCGAGTGATTTAAACTTTTAAAACACCTAAATCTTCTTGAATTGAGTTTCAATATGAAAAACTTTTTCATAAAGATCATACCAATGAGGTCAACTGCGATACCTGGTTGGTGAGGGGACTCCAACAACTCTTCACGGGCACAAGTTTTGGAATATTAACTGCATGCTACAATTTAAATCAATAAGACAAATAGAAGTACTACATAAATCAGGTAAGTGTCCAAATATAATACTATCGTTAAAGACACTCCTGTTAACATCACCTTTCAAACCTAAACCCAAAACATATCCATGGCATTGACACCTAAGAACATAATCACGATATTACCGGGATCACAAGAATTTAAAACATAATGATTTAAACGCCCTTTACAAGGAGAGAAGAAAATTAGGTAACCGTCGCAATATAACTAGGAACTGAACAACACAGACTAAATCATTATAATTCGTTTCTAATCTAAAACACTAGAACCAGCTAACAAGGTCCCATTTTGCACCAGTTAACACTTGCATAACTAACATTGACGCAAAAATAAAAAATATAGGTAACTGTCACAAATTACCGGGAGCAGCGCAAAGCCAGTGCCCAAAGCCAGGCTAAACAACGCGACTAAATGTATCTAGTTCATTCGCCTCCCATCGATTCTATTGCGTGACAAAAATATCTATGTTATTTGGTATATTTTGAGACACTAGTAGGAGCGTATCATGCTAGTCTTGTAGTGTGAAGGTCGCCAGACATAAAAGTGTAGCATGATTAATACGCCTTAATTGTACACCGAATTGCTGTATACCTAGTTCTAATGTTTTGAATGTGTGTAATAAAGAATATTATCTAACGTGTTCATTTTTGTGTTACCAATGTAAAAATGTTCATGGAATCTCGGAAAGACATTGAACGTAACGCCATCTATCGGATTTTGCATTTGCAAAAAGCCACATTTAGATGGCGTCACGTTGACGTCAAGTCTAACTTTGAAGACATTGATTGTTTCATAACATAACTTTATAATTTTGACATGATACGTGCAAAATGTAACCAATCCCCTCGTTGTTGGAACTGACGTCAACGTAACACCATCTATCGGATTTTGCATTTGCAAAAACCCTCATTGTTGAGAATGGTTGGTACAACACTCGTGGTTAACAAGACGGTAAATGTTCACAGATACACCCTGTATGTTATTGCAATAAGGGAATCCTTTCAATTAATTCCTGATTTTTTGAGCCAACTTGGAGAACAATAAGGCCTCAATTAAAGACAGGACAAAGTGGACAATGAAAAGACACTGAAAAATGAACAATAAAAGCCACTGAACAAAATGGACAATACATTTATTATACAGGCTACTTTTATAAAGGAATATCTTTGATCATCACATTCATATCTCGCTCAATTATTCTATAATATTATATTATAGGTACCCCAAATGTTAAGAAAGATATGCTCCACAACGACAAAGGAGAATGATTCAACCAACTCATGTCCCAGGCAAATATTTTTCCCAGAATGAGATAACCAATAATATCATCTATTCAAGCAAAAGGGTCCAATAAACAATTGAAACGGATCATAATACAATAACTGGATGAGGGAGAGGTCACGGTTGGAGCGAGAGCGGAAAGTATTGACTAACAGATGAATTTGTTTCAATGTGCGTAATAGTTTGCTCAAATCTATACTATTTATAAAGAGATAACTTCTATAGACAACGACAAGGCTTATAGGTAAACCGAAAACACGAAACGCTTGCGTGATGTAATTTAGCACAGCGCCATCTATAAGTTCATTTCTGAATTACGGTCCCGAAGCGAAGTGAGGGCGGGCCACTAGTAACTTATAAATTAATAAATCCTCCAACTAATCAATCAATGTGAAATCATCTGCCATCGATGGTGTTTCCGTGCAGATACGACCTAGTGATCATCAAGAAAAGGGCTTTCCTTCCTTAAGGCAACGCATTTGTGATGCCTCAGTTGTTGCAGATGTCCATGGGCGGCGGTGATCTTACTTACCATCAGGTGAGCCGTCTACTCGTTTGTCCGCTATAATGTAAAAAAAAAACGATATTCGGCTACGGCGGCGAAACTTAACGACCAGCCACATACGCAAACACAGGTGCTCTCTCTATTCCCTTACCCTCTTAATTCGATGGGAAACCAGTATGACACGACCGAAGATAGATAGGGCGCAGGACCAAAATTTTAACGTGCTTTCCGAGGCACGGGGGTACACGGGTGGGGTTCCCAGGCTCTAAGCGGATCGTCGAATTGCTAACGACGAAGGGCTCGTATTATCGTCTACTTCATATATTGTGGTTCAACGGTACAAACGCGCATCCTTTAGCATACAATCGACGAATTTCGGTATACGCGCAGTTAGTTCCGCTGACAGTGCATTTGTCGAACCATGTCTCGTGGGTTCTCCGCATACGCGACCACTGAAACTACAGGCCATCCGCCAGCGACAAGGTCAATAAAATTTGACTGTCGGATAAGCTAGCTTACAGACGAGCGACAATATGCCAGCTACCACCCGAATTGCTGAGACATATGCACAGAACATCGGCTATCTACATCAACTCATGTCTTTAACAGTCCCGCACGCACACATACATACATACATGCGCGCAAACAGTGATCATGGCGTGGGACATGATACGGAACGTGTGCTAGAGAGACACGCTTCGATATACTGCCTAGCGCGTAGGTCAGTAAACTAGATGACAATGTCAGCTAGAGCCGGCCTTCTTTCTTTTATCATGTTGTGCCGTAGTATTAGATTCAGACGGTTGCTGAAATGCTTGTTTGTAAGCTCCCTGAGGCAATATCAGAAAAAATACACAGAAGGATTGCTCCCAACAGCTCGCGAGCTAACCTACTATTTTGTTGACCTAACATGCTAAAGGGTCTTTATTCGTGTTACCTATTATGAGGGCGGGATTAAAACGAACGAACGATTTTTCCTGACGGCTATGACTTAGGGACCTTCAAGAGAAGAGCGTAGGTACTCCTTTGAAGGCCGGCAACGCATCAGCGACTCTCTGATTTGCGTGATTACTTACCAGCAGGTGACCCGCTTGCTCGTTTGCCGCCTCTAGCATAAAAAAACGACTAAAATTCAACGGTCTATGTACAGAGCTATTTGCTATTTGACTGATGAAATTAAACGGATCGGCTACCCACCAATTGGATCAAAAAGTCGGATTTTCCTGTTTTAATTAAATTTTTTCAGCTCCGGATGTCGATTTGGGCCCGTAAAATTGTTCAGCTTTGTCTGAGTTTAACATTTTTGGTGATGTTTAATTCGTTTAAATTTCACTTAAAAACCTACTACATATTTTGGAAGTATTTGAATTATTTGACTATCACTAAGTCAAATTCCGTGTTTTACAGTGTGCACAAACACCTATCTCTATCCTCTTACCCTCTTAATTCGATGGAACACCAGTGTGCCACGACAGAAGAGAGATCGGGCGCAGGACCAACGGCTAAACGTGCTTTCCGAGGCGACTAGTACAAGACCGCCAACATCCAGACTTCGGGCACTGAGAATTTCTGAACAGAAAAACTCAGGTACATACAAGTTTTTGCCTCGACCAGGGGATTGAATCCGGGACCCCAATGCAGTAGTATAATGTTTTCATAACATTATACTAGACCTGGTTGGCATCATTCCACAGCCTCATGGTCCTCTCGAATTTAAAAAAGTTATGACATTCGCCCTACATGAGCATGGAACTTTTTCGTTTGAGTTCCTGAACTTTCTGAAAACTAGTTTTTAGTTGGTAATGAGATAAAGTTCAGTTGGTGCTGCAAATGCTGCAATCTACGGAATTTTAAAAAACTAATAAGAACTAAATCTGGCTTTTATAATATTTAATTGTTTGAGGTTTTTTTTTATTCGGCATAGTGAGGTTAAGTAACTATAGTCGAGCCGTTGTATCATGCCCGATTTGACAATATTTTTTTTTATTTTGCATTTATCCTTGTTTGAATCTCCACTCCAGAACTCAGTCCTCCCCAAAACGGTTGTCAGTTCTGCGGCAGATATGGCCAGCCCATTGCCACTTCAGATTACTAATCCGTAAACCTCTTAGTATGAATAGCGCGAACTTTTCTCAGAAATATAGCGTATGTGTATCGAAACCATTAGTAAGAACATTTGAAGACCTTCCTCTATCATACGTAAGCCAAACATTTCTCAAATTAGTTTTGCTTTCATCTATTTTGTGAAAGGTACGGCTTACTCAAGGGGGAAATTAGAGATGAGCTGACTAACTAGTAGATCCACAAGTCTAATAGATCCCGTAGCAATAAATTCGCAACCACAAACCGTTCCAATCCCCATGTAATCTTCGGCAGAGCACCCTGGTGTCTCCTCCAGCATTTCATCAGTCTTAACCAAAGATTTATTCAACAGCTCGCATTTAAGGCATTCCTGCAGAGGCACTGTACGCAGTTAAGGAAGATGCATGGAGGACGCGGGCTTGTGAGCTGAGCACATGTTTTAACTAGAAATACCTATAACAAACTGCATGGTGAAATCTAGAATTCCAAGTGAGAACAGGGCCTAAAACGAAAACGTAAAGAAAACTAAAGTAAAAAACCCCGACATTAAACACGTCTTGTGTGGCGGCAGCCATTTTGGATTTGAAATCTATCATGTTTTCACCGTGGGAGAGTCACGCTTCAGCATAAATGGGCCGGCTCCGCGAGTGATACTACGACCTCACAGAAGACCGGCGTGAAGCAGCACCTGCGCTGTGTTTCGTCGAGTGAGTGAGGGACCGGAGGCCCAATTAAGAGAAAAGGGGTTAAAGGTTGGGAGCGCACTTGCGACTCTACTGGTGTTGTAGTTGTCTATGAGCGGCGAATAAGCCCGAAGAATGTCAACAAGATGCGATATTGTACTATCTAAAACACTGTGTTACAGACTTCTGTGCCGAGTACTGAGTTAAGTACTGTGTATAGTCCCTGGCATGTAAGTTTAGCGATGACCTTGAGTGCGCAGAAACCAATTTTAGTAGAAAGTCTGTCTTTGCAAGTGCGCAAACTAACAGTCATCGCTATAGATAGATGCCGCGGACAATACAAGCCTATGTAAATTTGTAAAGAATACATTGAATTTAACTATCAAAGTGTAGGTACTATACTTGTTATGTCCTATTCATTTTATGTCCTACAGTAATCTAGTTTCTCAGCCTTGAAAACGTCTGAGGGGGGCATGTCTCAGTGGCTTAATTGACGTTGACATTCAGCGTGTACCGGGACCGGGGTTCCGCACACCTAATCCAATTGCAGATAATATCACACTTCTGTTACTGGATGCTTTCAGTCGATTTTAGGATTTCAATATGATATCTGTTTTTTAGATTTTCGAGTTGCATTATCTATCTATACTATTTATAAAGAGATAACTTCTATGGACAACGACAAGGCTTATAGGTAAACCGAAAACACGAAACGCTTGCGCGATGTAATTGGACACAGCGCCATCTATTGGCTCATTTCTGAATTACGGTCCCGAAGCGAAGTGAGGGCGGGCCACTAGTAAATAACTATAACAGTTACAGCATGATAATTTTTTAAAGGATTGTCATCAAGCGACACTAACAATTTTACCATACTAATGGTACAGTCATCACATGGCAGAATTATCGACCGATAGTTTCAACCACACTGATCAATCAATGGTAGAATGGATATTCTTAGACAATTTCTTTTTAACGTCGTAAGGCCCAGACACCAGACTATTGTGTCTGGTCTGGAAAATCACTTGTTTTATGCCTTTTAAAGGCTTTTTCGGTCTTACGACGTTAAAGGTAGTGCAGAAAGCCACACATCAATGTAAGTATAATGTCAAATCTTAACTTGACATAACCACAACCAACGCAGTTGAAGATCCATCTAAGTCCAACAATATGCTACAGAAAAAAAAACACAGTACATACAGTCAAATGTCTTCACAATTTTATACAGACTGCTCCTTAACGAACATAAATTTATAACAAATATCATGCTCTATAAATTTACTAAAAACTATACACACTACCAGTGCATTTCTAAACACAGACATTGATGAATTACTTATGTTAATAGCATTATTTACAGCTGTGAAAAACATTCATACATCTACGAATAATGTACATCGAAAGGTTACACACATAAACGGGTGGCATTGCACATGGTCTCGGTATTGTTGTACTGATGGAACCTTTATATACACTTAGGATTGATTCAACCAATTTTATCTGATAGTAAATCTATGGTATAATGACAGCCTTCCATACAAATTGCAGTGTTATACCATAGATTTTTCCTCGAATAAAGATTGATTGAATTGCACCATAGGATGGTATTTATTTATTCTGTACAATGGTTTGTCAATCGAGAGTTTTAGGTCTAATCAAGATTATGCCCTCATAGGAACAATATAGCCATCCAATAACAAAATAATATAGCATAGATATTTGATAGAAATAGCAAGTGTATTAAAAAATGCTGTTTCTATTAACTGAATTATTTATCAAAATATAGTTACAGTTTATATGAATATACGGACAAGATTTTTTGTCTTTAGTGACTTTGTTTAAAAAGTATGATGGCAGTAAATACTCTGTAGACTTTTCAAATGCGATGCCGCACGCCTAAATCCATGTAACCGTCACGACACCAATAATCAAGACCTGTTTGAGCCATCCGACGACTGAACGGACACCGTCTGAGACTTCCCCGGGAACGTCAACGCTTGTCGACTCGATGAGGGAGCTCCAGCGCGACCGGAGGGCCGCCTGCGCCGCGAACGACGCCATCGCGCGGATATTCTTCACTAGAACCATTGTCCATGCTTTGCACGTCAGCAATGTTTAACCGATGGTGGCGAATGAGATGCCACCATAATTAGAACTTTATTTACTTGGACTTAGGTTTGAAAATAGTGATTTATTTTGAGGTTTCAGTCTATCATTTATTAAATCTAAAGCCTACGTTGATTATAATCTAGTTATTGTTGGCAACTTTCATAGTTTAATTTCAATAACATTTAAATAGCTATTTATTCCATATATTTTTTCATAATATTTGGTTAGAATTAATCTTTTTTTTTGAACTTCAAAGATTACCTATACACATATAATTTTTTTAATAATTTTGGCACTCTTTTTAGGAACTTTGGAATTAGCCTTGAGGTTAATTTAACATAAATTATTGTTAAAGATAATTTATTCACTATAACATAGATAAAAACATTGAGCCTATGCTAATTCTATGTGGTTTTCAAATGTGGGTTTCTCTAGCACAATCATTTTTGTTAAAATAAATATCATTTGATATAAAAACTTTGTAGGCAGTATTTCAAGGTGAACTACTGAATTTTTAATTCAATTTATTGCTTTATTGATAGATATACACAGCTTCTTTGCCTGAGAATTTAAGATGAAGATTTTTCGTAACCTTCAAGACAAGTTTTCGCTTTTATTCGATAAATTAAAGCTATACAAATATAGTTTTTCACACACATCACTATAATTTCACTTCTAAACACAAGTCAGCTGATTTGTAGTCACTTTGAGTGCGCTTTTCAATTCGGAAACCAGAAATCTAGGTCTGCGCAGCTGCATTTGGTATGGCAATGACAAAAGTCAGGTCAAGGTACCGAATTATCTATTTCTGTATAGTTGTGACCGCCTTTTCAAGATTAGTTCCTGACAAACATTTTCACGTCCAAACAAACAACACAGTCTTCAGTTTTCACAGACAAATGTTAACACGTCTTTACAGTGTATTCCTTTACTCTCAATAAGGTTTATAAACGATTTACATGCACTTAAACTTAAAATGCCGATTTGATGAACTTACCTATCAGACTGGTGGGGCGATGTGTGAAACTGATGTTTTTTAAGATAACACAGCCGTTTTTAATACAACAGATACGTGGTAATTGAGTTTAAAATTTTAATTACGATATTCGTGATTAATTTTTTAGTAATATTCCAACATGCACACCCACAAACGGAATACCAACAACTGTCAAAGTTGTCAAATTCGATCGGTTGTCAAACGCAAATAATAAACGTTCCGTTTCACTGTATTTGAGAACTAACTTCTTATAGATGTTATTATGTTACAACTTATATTAATTAATGGATTTTAGTAAAATTATGATAAATAAATTACTCTATAATTTTCATTTCGGTATTAAATGTACATAGTCAAACTAATCAAATAATTCTAATAAGCACTGCCCCTCATTACCCACATACGAAACTCCTTCAAGTTTAATATAGCAATATAGCACATCAATGGAATTTAAAGTGTCATTACTACTTCTATCTAGGCGTTACATCGTTTAAATAAATGGGTTTCATTTCGAAGGTTTTTAAAGGTAGTAGGTATGTACTTACGAGTACATAAATAATTAAACACTTGAAATTATTCACCAATAATTTTAATCGTCCAGAACATATTTACCAAAGTCCCTTCATATAATAATCACCTTCGGTGTCATACCAGTCGACCAGCTTCCTGTCGGGCCACATGAACACTCCTTTCAAGTTCGGAGATGCCTCCAAGAGCAAATAAAGAACAGCTTTAGCTGCTACATCAGGATTGTCTTTCCCAAGTCCAATTGCCATGTCAGTATCCAAGAAACCAGGGTGCAGGGCGTTGATTGACATGTTTTTGTACTTCCTCTGTTGAACCATAGTTAATGCTGTGAGAGCAATTTTAGACACCCTGTGCTCAGCATGCTTGCCTTCATCAGCAAAATCATTCTTATCAAACGTTCCGTTCTTCACACTCTCCAAATAATCATCAACAAACTTAACGATTTCTTCTCTCGTCAAATCTGGGTTCACAAAAGTTTCTATCCATTTCTTGTTCCTCAAATTAGATAAATGGCCAGTCGACCCCGAAATGTTGACGACTCTAGCGCCATCTCTTAGTAAGGGGTAGAGATAATCTTCGATTTTGAGTAGACTTTTGAAATTGGTTTCGACGTTCCGTTTCGCGGCTTCGTATGTGGGATAAACTTCATCCCATTCCAAAATGGCGGCGTTGTTGACTAAATAATCGAATCCTCCGTGTTTTGTCTCAATGTGTTTTGCGAACCGCTTGATACTTTCCTCGTCGGTGACGTCGAGCTGATGGAATGCTGGCTGCAGTCCGAGGTCGTTCAACTTCTTGACTGCTTGCAATGTCCTTTGCTCGTCTCGCGCCGTCAGATAAACAGTCCCTTCGATTCTTTCGCACAATCCTTTCACTACAGAAAACCCTAATCCTTTACTAGCACCAGTAACGACGGCTACTTTAGCCATTATTGTAACAATGTCTGACTTACGCGACTTGCGAATGATTATTAAGCACTCACTCACGCGGTTACGAAGTCAAGGCCCCGTTTGTTTACACACACAGACAACGGTTTGATATTATTTATAAGCCATTATCATTCTAGAAAAGAAGTTATCAATATCGTAATTTAAATAAGTTCGTGTGCAGTCACTTCAATGGTACATACCTACCTACTACAGTTGATGAATTTTTCGGTGTATGGAGGTAGGTAGAGCAGCGCTAAGGCGATAATCGCTTGCACACGCAGTATTATGGACGGAACTAATCCCTGCGCACGCGCATCGCATAGTGCAAGCGATTTTGCTGGCTAATGGCGGAGACTTGATCATATTCTTAGGAAATTGATCAACTTACGGTTCGGACTATTTTACAATGACATAATGTACTATCAATTTACATGCTCGGATTCAAACCACCTCCCATTTGGAGGCTCACGTTGTTATCCACTGAGCTACTATGGCTCTATACTTTATTGACATAATTATCAACATTTTTTACCTTGTAGCATTGACAGGGTTAGGTGTGTACCAACATAAATATAGGATAGCAAATTATATTTTTAGTAATAGTGTACCTATAGGTATTATTAGCCCAGGCCCTAATTAGTAGGTACCTGTTGTGATTAGATTACCTACTTCAAAACCTAATTTGTAAAACTAATGAAGGGATTAATAAAACAAAACAATTTAGGCCATTAGGGATTTATAAATATTCTTCGGCATCAGATATTTTATTTAAAACATTTCATAGTCTTTTTTGCATAAATCTGAATGTTAATATCGCTCTATTTAATTTTTAATCAACTTCAAATAATTTTGTGTTTCAGTAAGTGGAGCTTTTTGCGTAAAAATTATGGAAGGGCTGCAGCAGTAGAAGAGATTATAAGCCATAAAACTATAGGAAGGAAGTAAGTAGAAAAATAAAAAATATGTAGATAGGTAGGTACCTAGTACGTCATAATAGTGCGTGCCCATCTGACTTATGCGCCACGATTGTGCAGCTCGCACGTGAGGCATGAGGGCCTGAAACGAACGGAAGATACGACCTAATCGGAGTTTCCCTGCCATTCTTTAGTGTGATGAACATTGAACACTTGTGTTTGTTCAGTTTCTGGGTGTAATATACGTACCTACCTATTTCAGTATTTATTTTTGTAATACTCACCTCTGTTGTCTGATAAATATATCCGTAACAGCTAAGTAGATACTTATACGGATTTAGGTCAGTGTATGAGAAATTAATTAAAAAAAAATGTGTGATAATATTAGGTTGTTTTCTGAGCTTGCAGCCTTGGGGCCGTGACCTCTACTTATGTTTCGGGGGTCCCTAGAATTTAGCCAGCACTGTCATCCTATAACTAACTTTACTCCTGATGTTATCTCTTTCTTCCGGGACTTAGCCAAGCGCTTAGTTGAAATCACGGGACACTACTTCGCACAGCGAATTTCCATCGCTATCCAATAATAATGCTGCCAGGATTTTGGGGGCATTGCCACAGGGGCTCTGTTTTAATTTTTCTTTTTGGTAGTTTTTTAGCTTTAGATTTCAGTTATTGTTTTCTCGTTATCCATATTATTTTGTCCAAAAACTAAGTAAGTGAGTATTAGTTAATTACGCCCCTGCGCACGGCGCGGCTTTTTTGTTTTAAATAGGATTCACATACGCTTGCTTTACGTCACTTAATACCACATCAGGAAATGCGTACTAAGTACTGCGCAAACGTTCTATTGCCCAACGGCAGAGCAGCTTCCCATGAGGAAGCACGCACAGTGCAGTACAAGAATTTTAATGAGACGAAGGGAGAATTAGGGCAAGTCACGTCTTAATGTGACGGACGGGTCGTGGAGTTATAACCAAGTAGGAACTACTGAAGATCAAGAAGAATAGTGGTTAAAAACTTGCCTTTAAACGGGGCTCGGTGAGACAAGTCCGAAGATGCACCTCTGATAGGTTCCGATTTAACCGTGGCTCGTGGGTACAGTCTGCGGCGAGAAACTGTAGTTATGACTGTAGAAGGCACCCTCGAGGTCCAGGCAGGGAGAATTTTGAATGAAAACACCAGTTCCGTCTGTGTAGCTTGAGTTTATTTTGAAACCTGTCAAACCTAGGCAGGCGGCTTGGGGTCATTATTCCGGTCACACACAATGCTTGCGCAATGTAAAAATGCATAGTGCCATCTACCGGAATAATGACGAACCGCCTGCTTGTGTGCGCAGAAACCAATTTTAATACAAAGTCTTCTTTTTTACAAGTGCGCAAAATAACGGTCATCGCTATTCTTTCATGCCACCAGCTATAGGAAAGCCGCGTTTCGGCAAGCCTCTTTCTTTTTATCAAATTGCATCCCAGAAATTTCACCATATCAGTTGGTACTTTATTCATACTTCACATTGCCGAGATTAATTACTTTTTTTATGCAAATACAACGCTTAGGACTCATGACAGCCTGGTACTTTTCATAACATTCACCGGGATCTTTCACTATAATATTATCTTGATTCTGGGTACAGTCAACAGCATGTTGTCGTGTCACGTGTCAAATTTATATAGTTCTGATGCAAATTCCGTACCTATAGCTTCAAAGTGTTTCATACAGCTCCGATGCGAACTCCGATCAATAGTAAGTGCCGCCAGTTTTCGGTCCTGGCCGAATCACCCTATCGGTAAGTAATTATACTGTATTAACTTGAACATTGGCAAAATAAATGAGTTAATAAATGACACAAGATTAGTCATTTTAGGTATGGACTGTATCGTACAACAGAGACACGTCCGTCTACAATTCTGTCATACTTCTTCGACCCACATAATATGACAATATACAAACATCTACTTGTTATGATGATCTACTTGTACTATCTGTAACTGTCTATCTGGCTGTCTGTACTTACTTGTGCTATCCAGTAAAACACTTTTACATCCGTGGTACAGTTAACCTCATTTCGGAAGCGTGCCGACTAAACGGAACTAACTTCCGGAATTGACTCTAATTAGTTGTAATCTTCGCCGTACGCTTGGCTACTTGAGGGACTCAGTCAAGCTGACGCAGATGCCAATACAACCCTTAAGACTTATGTCAGCCTGGTACCTTTTTATCATAATATGATATCACTTTATGCACGGAAACGGAGAGCTACAAATTGGGTGTCTTTAAGTCGAGAGTGAATAGGCTTCTTCTGGGAAAGCACGCTACATCTTAGACCTTATTGTCACTCTCCATCAGGTGAGATTAGGTCAAGTGCAAATCCATATGTATATAAAAAAACAGAATATCTACCTAGGAAATTTACTAAAAGTGACAGCATCATTTTTAAACCATGACTAACTTTAGTCTCCGTTTTCTACTAAGCTGACGATGGGACGATTGGGACTTAGTTTCGCTTTCGTCGCACACTATTTGATGATGTCCAAAAAAGTAATGTGGTTTAATTTTTATTGATAGGTGGCAATCGAACAGACGAATCACCTGATGGTAACTAACGCAGTGATTGCCGTCACCCATAGACACAGACACCTGTAGAGTCACAAGTGCGCTGCAAATCTTTAACCCCCTTCCCCCAATTGGGCCTCCGATACCCTTACTCACTCGACGAAACACAGCACAGGCGCTGCTTCACGCCAGCTTTCTGTGTGTTTGCTTTGTGTTGGTAAGAGTGCATCTTTATAGTTTAACGAACTTAGGATAATAACTTTGACCTTTAAAAGAATTATAGGAGGTGCAGGCTCTGATTCGAACCAACGACCGAGGCGCACGATGACCGAATACCTGGTATGCTATTTTTGTCAATTTAATTAGTTTATTCATACTTAATTGACATATTTAGGTATCCACAACAGCGGTATTTCCGAACCGATACGACTTACAAACCTTCAAAAAGCGAGCGTATTCCTTCTTAAAAGGTCGGCAGCGCATTTGCGACACCTCTGGTGTTGCGGGTGTCCATGAGCGGCGGTAGTACTTACCATCAGGTGATCCGTCTGTTCGTCTGCCCCCTATCTCATAAAAAAAAATCCACATTAAAATGGGTTGTTGAGCGATAAACAGACAGACAAACAATGGTTCAACACATTGACTATGTGTTCTGTAACTTTTTTCGGACTTGTTTATTATTGACTGCCCGGATGGCGCATTTGGTAGTGACCCTGCCTCATACGCCAAAGGTTGTGGGTTCTATCCCCACCCTGGACGAACATTCATGTGATGAACACTTGTGTTTGTTCAGTGTCTGGTTGTTATTTAAGTACCTATTTAAGTAGGTTTGTGTTTCTTCTTTTGTTGTGTTGATATTATCGGTAACACACAAAATTTACTTTAGTACGGAGTCAGGTCATATGAGGTGTTGTGTGAATTGATTTATTTATTTTAGGAACCTAATACATACACTTTTACTTTTTAGTCGTTTTAATCCCGAAGCCCTCATAATGGGTAACACCAATATTAGCCCTAAACATGTAGGTATATTAAGTATTCTGTGCCCTAAATAAATACATTTTTCTCCAAGGAAGATGGACAAATCTCTTAAATTGCCTTCCCATGCAAATTGCAACTATCAGCTGATCACTTATGTATGGGAAGGTGAATTTTTTTTTGAGATTTGACCCTATGTGAAAAATGTTTGTTTTCATCAGTATAACGCCCTCGAAAAGTGTGAACGACGGTCAACAAAGCACGGTGTATAGGCTGATACGTTAATTTGCACTATTCTAAACTAATAATAATATTGGTCGGTGTAACCTCTGTGTGTAACAGCGAAATAAAAGGCAACAAAATCAGGCATTGGCTTTAAAACCTTTTGCATTTTGGGTCACCTCGACCCATAGAGAAAATAAAGAATCGAACACTTCGACAGCTTCGCTTTTAACATAAGGTTAAAAAGGTCATTGACCTTAAAGACCGATCTTTATTAGAATAATTTATTATGCATAAAATCTTTTTTATGTAGGTAATATTCTTCTACTTTTTTTTTAAATAATTAAATTCACACAACAGCTCATACATGTCCTGTCTCTGTATTTAGTACCTTAAGCACTTGTGTTACAGATATCAGACAACAGAGGAAACACAAATACAATACATAAATATCCAAGATAAGATTAACCCAATACGTAGGTCAAATATTATGGGTATGGTATGGTATGGCTACCCATACCATACCATACTCATAATATTTGACCTGACTCCGTTCGTAGCTTAAGCACTTCTGTTACAGATACCAGTAGAGTCACAAGTGCGCTGCCAACCTTTAACCCCTTTCCCCCAATTGGGCCTCCGGTACCCACACTCACTGGACGAAAACAGCGCAGGTGCTGCTTTACGCCGGTTATTCTGTTAAGCCTTGGCATCACGCCAGTCGAGCCGGCCCATTCATGCCGAAGCTTCGCTTATGCTAATTACTCAGTACAGAATCAAGTCAAGTACCTATGAGATGTACTTATGAATTTATTTATGGTATGTTGAACCCAGGCCCTTCGACCAACATTGTCAAACAAACTTTAAACCCATAACGGTTTATTTGAAAGCCCTCTTGGGTTATGCTAATCTCAAGTTTACTGCACTTTAGAGGTTAGAAAATGGCAGTCATCTACTTGGCTCTTAGGGCTTAGGAGTAAACTGTGATAATGGCACTTGAATGATACATTTTTACGTCATAGTTAGGTAGGTATAGTTACTTAGGGCCAGAGATGTGAAAAATACTTTAGTAGTATTTAATACAATGCAATCATCTAGTTGCTAGCACTATTCAATAGAAATCAAATGTTTGAATAAAGTTTTAAATGCAAATGATCCGTATTTTTAATAGGTTTTGAATAAAATACCTACATTGTTTCATCTTATTATTGACTGATTTTAAAACATTGTTCAAAGAGTTCATCTTTATGTTCGCTATGGGCTCTACTTCCACCATGAAAAAGTCGTTCTACAGGGGCAAATCGGTAGCAGTATCATATTTGAAATGATTGGATGGTTTAAGATGAAAAATTGTTAACTGATAAATGCACGAAATATTTGTATTGATAAATCCTAAATTCCCATAGAGTATTAAATAAATACAAAATACATTTAGAAAAAAAAGTATTCAAATATAAATAAAAATGGGTATTTTGCATTTTGTATTTGCATTTGAAATATTTGTATTTTCAAATAATTCACATCTCTGCAGTTAGGGCCTAGGACTAAACTTAGTTTTAATAGCAATGGTACATCTCTTACGTCATAGTAAGGATGCATAGTAGCCAGGACTTGATTTCTATGATTAGGCCTTTAGTTTGTCTTTTGTTTAGTAAAGTATTCTATTGTAATTTCTACAACTGAAGGGTACCTACAGGGAAAGAAGAGAATGTAACTTTTTTGAAAATTTTCTGAATTTAATTTAAGGCAAATCTTTGCCTAAAGTAGTTCAGTCCCTAATCACTTAATTTAAAAAAAAGTAAAAAAGATGGCGCCAAAAAGACATTTTTATCTATGGCCGAAGCGAAAAAAACTATAGAAAATATTATATTTCCTTATTTTACGTTGCGTTTTTCTCAAAATCGTTTCATTTGGACATTCCCTGTTCTTTGCCTGTACCCTTCAACTGTTATCGTATTCCTCGCTTTATCGCAATTATGACCATACCCAAATTAAGTTACCTCAAAATATTTGGTATCCTCTAACCCATACACTAGGTTTACCCAAACGTTAATGACAACGAATGGTGGAAGATAAGTACGCGGTGAATAGTGTAACCAGGCGACGTTGGTTTTGACCGTGGGAGAGCCACGATTTGGCATGAATGGTGACCGGACTGACTGACATTTATCAAATGATACCAAATGGCAAGGCAGCGTGTTAGGTCGCATTCTCTTCCTGATCTATATAAATATTTTGGCAAAACTAATAAATATACATTTTAAGCATTCAATTCCCAGACGATGTCTCATTACTATTTATACTACCTATTAAAACTATTACTATTTAAATTAAGTAATTTAATTTGAGTCAATATTACATAATTATGTTGACCTAGTAGGTACCAAACTAAGGTTTTCCCTTGTGCTATGGAAACCAGAAACAACGAAGGAACCACAAACATCCAGACCCAGAACAAATATCTGTTTCATCAGCAAACATTTGTGTTGGTGCAGGAATCGAACCAGCGACTGTGATGCTTGCGTCTCAAACCACTGCAACATAGATTAGCATTTATTAAAAATTATAATTTTATTTTATATCAGAATAAGTCATATGCGGGTGTTCTGGTCACCCTGTAAGATAGGCGAATAGGCCATCGCGCCATTATCCCCGTTTGCCTCTAAAACACGAGAGTACAGTCAGCAAAAAATGTTTCAGCTACTATTTTCTTATTACAATAATGTATGATTGCCAATCTTGGACAAACTTATACAAATCGTCACACCATCTTTTTCTAGGCCTGCCCCGTCGACGGTGTCCATCGGTTGGCCGCCATTGGGTGACGAGGGCGTTGGACAGGGATCTATGGAGGAACTTGGGGGAGGCCTTTGCCCAGCAGTGGGACTCTATAGGCTAGCTAAAAAAAAAAGTAATGTATAGGATTTTTTAGTTACAATAGACAACGTCTTACATCAATCATACCACAGGACCTAAAACGAACCGTACGTTACGATCGAATCTGAGTTCCCCTCCTTTTCACCCCTGCTGTGTGCGCTTTTGTCTGAATGTGACAGGTGTATCACTCGTGACGGGATGGTTTCGGTCAAAATGTAACTTTGAGACTGACATTGGCAAAGATGTGTCGCACCCAAGACGCTGAAAAAGCCATAAAGTTAAAAAAAGCTTTGATATGGTAGTTAATAATAACTAAAGTGTTGATGCTGACCATACCTACATAGTAACAATACATTTAGATACAAACTTAATAGGGTATTTTACGACTTTTTTTTAGTTATTTATTGTAAAGTTTTTGAAGTAGAATCCCAGCTCCTTTTATTTTTTTCTATCATCATTAGTTCCAAGATATAGAGTTGCAAAGTTCCCATCAGAAAGGAGAGCGATACTCTATTAATGACGTCACTAGGCTAGTGCTTCCTACAAGCGCAGTGCAAAATTTGTTTAAGAAAGAGACAGGTATATCAAAAGTTTGTTGCTCTATAACTTTCTTGTATCCAAACTTTTTAAAAATGTTTCTTCAGTAATTGTACACTTATACAGTAAATTATCGAGTCTAGGTCTCAGATGTCGATATTTTAACGACGGTAAATACCCTATTATAACTTTGATTCCTATGTTTCGTAATTAACTCCTTTCATTGCTAACCGTACAAGTGTTTAGGTAAGCCTTAACTTAGCCGCTAGTTTCATAGATAAGCGTATGTTACGACCACAAGCGGCGGTCAGAAGAGGTTTATAACAAAAGAAATAATAGCTAAACGAACGAAGTGTCTCCTTTTTTATGTAGGTACCTACTTAATAGGCAGACGAGCATATACTGTAGCGCTACCATGAGTTGACATCTAAAACTGACATAACGTAAACTATTGCTCTGACTCTTTCAAATGCATCACAATGAAAGAGACAAAGCGATAGTTTTCGATAGCGAGGATAGTATTTCAAACTCATGGTAAGGCTACTATCAAGCGATTGCCGCCGCCCATAGACACCTGCAACACCAGTAGAGTCACAAGTGCGATGCAAACTTAAACCCCCTTTCTCCCCAATTGGGTCTCCAGAACCCTTATTCACTCGATGAAACACAGCGCAGGTGCTGCTTCTCGCCGGTCTTCTGTGAGGCCGTGGTATCACTCCTGTCGAGCCGGCCTATGCAAGCCGAAGCTCGGCTCTCCCAAGACAAACAATGTTTTATAACCCGTGGGGGTACCGTAAAGTCCTTGAGTGGAGACCGCGACTCGGTAAGCGTAGTGTTGGACGCCCTGCGACAAGATAGGATGATGACATTCCAAGGCTGGCTGGAGTGGGCTGGATGAGATTGGCCGAAAATCGGGAGCGGTGGCGTGCATTAGGGGAGACCTATGTCCAGCAGTGGACGAGTGTGGGTTGCTGATGATGGGGGTACCGTACCCTATGACATAAGCGGCAGTGGCGCCATCCATTAATTTCATTTGAGGCATTATACCTAATGGCGCTCTTATCCTTTTATCTAGGTCAGTCTAAATTTAAATCGAAACGAATTTAACCATAACTATTATAAATAGATTAGATGCACTTGATAGATGAACGGGAAACACAAAAATGTGAATGAATTTAAAAACCGATTAGCATTTTGTTTTCTCTTGAAAAATGTGTCATCAGATCAAATGTTTGATCCTTTAAAAATCCCTGACGATACGCATGACTAGAATTTTTAAAAGTTCAGTGCGTATAGAATTTCAATTTTATTACTGCTGACTTGGTGATGCATAAACCGGACCTGCGCGAGAGCAAGCTGTGTTTGTATTTTTATTACGTGTCTCATTTTGTTGAAGTTTGGTTCAGTATGTACGCGCAGCCTCACATTAAAGCTTACAAAACTGATAAATTTCTTCAATCGACTCTCATCTTACTGTCACAGACATTAGGGTTAATATCAGTTGAGGAAATTTGACATGTTGTGGTAATCTGATGTGCGGCCGACTGTACATTGTGAACTATTATTTTTTATGTGTGGTGGTAGTCGAGCAGACGTATCGCCTGATGGTAAGGATTACCGCTGACTTGTTTAAAAAGCTGAATTTTATTTATGTGAATTTCCCACAAATTTTGTTGTTCAGAATGTTGGTAGGTAGAAGACGTAGTTAAACGAACGTAAATATCCACAGATACCTGAATCATGCAGGTATGTAGGTAGGTATTAATATTGTAACTAGTATTTATGTAGGTAGCTCTTTAGCACATTCAGCCCTAATACAAAGAAACGAATTGTCCATGAATGAATGAATGAATGAATATGCCTTTTTTATTGCACACAAACAGAGGTATAAAACTTAAAACTAGTTATAACAGGAGTAATGGTAACAACAAAGGGCGGCCCCTTAATCACTATGAGCGATCTCTTCCAGGCACCTTTGGTTGTCATGTCGCAGACATACTGGCATAAAAGTTCTTTTTCTTCTGTAAATTGATAACATTATGACAATCGATGTTTCACCCAATAAAGAATTCTGCGCGCACTGCGTCTATTACGTCACGAACCTAACCTTGCGCATGAGTGTCCCTACTTACTTTTAGATTTACTTGACAGGCACTATAAAAAAACAGATCCTTTTTGTTTTATTCTTAAAATCGGTTAAAGTGTGACGTCAGTAAGTTTTTTTTTATAATACGACGTTACCCTATATGCGGATTTTCCAGTGTCACGTGAATAATTGATATAAAATGGGTAGTTTAACCGTGGGAGAGCCACGTTTTCGGCATGAATGGGCCGGCTCGACCGAATTGATACCACGGCCTCACAGAAGACCGGCGTAAAGCAACGCCTGCGCTGTGTTTCGCCGAGTGTGTGAGGGTACCGGAGGCCCATTGGGGGAAAGGGGTGGCTCCGCTCGTGTTGTGGGGTCTATGGGCGGCGGCATTCGCCTACTAATAGGTGATCCGTGTGTTCCTCTGCCACTTATCTGCAAATTATTTAAAAAAATATTTTTCTAAGGAAGTTAATACAGATCGTTTTTTGTACTAATGCCAGCGGCATGGCATTTTCGATGTGCGTCTCTCACCATTTACCTACGAGTACCATCAGATGGGTCACAGGCTTGTTTGCCTAGTCAAAGAATAAAAATAAACTCATGTTTTTATGCAATATAAATTCAGAGCGCACTGCCTCTATATGGCATAAACCTGACCTGCGTTTGAGTGTCCCTACGTACTTCGCGTCCTTAAACTTGACAGTAGCCGCGCATGCGTGCCGTAACCGACCGCGTTGGCGGCAGATCTGTTTTGAATTTAGAATTCGGAGCGAAAAGATTCCGCGGGAAAAATTGTTTGTCCGTTTTCAATTTAGAATTCGAAAAGAAGGTTTGAAAAACTTGTTGACCTGTTTTAAATTTAGAATTCGGAGTGAAAAGACTGTCATTATTGGTTGTTTTACTTTTTTAAGTTTTAGAACAAATAATTAAAAAAAAACTTACTTTTGGCGCGAAAAATTTATACAAACTTTTTTGTATGTGCATCGAAAATTTCTATAAAAGTGAAATATTGTTAAAAGTTTAAAGTGAATAATCTGTATTAATATTACTCGAACTTGTTTTGAATGCGAGTCTCTTTTTATGGAAATTAAAAATGTTCAGGTAAGAATGTTTTTTTTTCATTTACTTTTAATGACAAGTCAGCAAAAAATCTAACAATTAGCCCCTACCCTTCAATATAGTTGGACACGCCACCAAAAAGCCTGACTATGTCCGGCTTTATCCGGACGCCTGGCAACAACAAACATACATACCTTCTTGTAATTGTCACGCCAAAAAAGTGCAAGTTATGTCTGCCTATACCACTTTATTTGCGAAAATAACGTTTGATTATTTTTAAACATCGACAATCTGTCATAAAACTACAATTTAGATAAAGTCCTATCTATATCCTCTATATCTATATCCATCCATCCATCCATACTGATTTATAAAGAGATAAACTCCATAGACATCGACAAACCTTACATACAGACCGGAAAGGCGAAACACTAGTTCGATGCAATCGACGCCCAGCGCCATCTATTGGTAGACAGTGGAACTACTGCAACTGTCCAAAAACTAAGTGCGAAAAACTATGTGCTAAGGGCGAGCCACTAGTTTTTTTTTATAAAGAAGTAAATTTTATAGCCAACGTCAGCGCTTCTTGGTAAACTGAATAAGCAAAGCACTAGCTAGCGCTATCTAGTCGACCCCCAGCGCCATCCCGAAACGAAGTGAGGGCGGGCCACTAGTCTAAAAATATTTGTGTTATTTTTATAGGCCAAACAATATGTCATTGTGTACTTAATCGAGAAATTGTCATTGTGTTCAATCCCTGCATACATTGGCTGACTTACTCATATGAACAGTATCGGTCTGGGTACAGACACCCATGTATCATGTAACTACTTACAGTCTGTAATTTTTTTTATTAGGTAATGGAGTCAATCGGGTATTTGACTAAAATTTTTTATGTGTTTAATCAAAAGACGCCTCAATTTAAGAAACATCTTTGAAAGAATCACTTGATTCTCATTTGAATTACCTGAGATATAACAACTTTAAGAGCACATAAGAGGGCAAGCCCAAAAACATACATCCATACTTACAAACTTTCACGTTTATAATATTAGTGAGATTACAATTTTTTTTACGATGACATTTCAATAATTTCTAAAATTTTCTTCAATCGACATTCACCTTTATGTCAAACACGCTGCATTTTTTGGACTTTGGACCTATGTCTGAATCGGGATAGTTCAACCTGACGTCGTTTGTATTTAGCTACATACTTACATGGAAGTGAACTTGAAATAGTTTATTTTTTAATTACCATCGAATTTGATACAGTTCAAAATCAAATCACACGCCATTTTAACTACCAACACGATTTTATTGTTATGTACGTATTTATAACGGCAACTGTGCATGCAATGCAATAAAATACCATTACTCTAGACCTTGTTACATAAAATTATCGAAAATTGTAATAATCGTAAGTAAATAATCACATACGGTTCACCGTAAAATTTTAGTCCATACGATTTACGATTTACACAACATTTCATACATTGACCTGATTCCGTACTATGTAGCTTAAGCACTTGTGTTTAAAGCTTTCCATAGGCGTAGCCAGGGGTTTTTTGAATGGGCTGGGTCAACCGGATTGATACCACAGCCTCCCAGAAGACCGGAGGTAGCGCCTGCGCTGTGTCTTCGAGTGGGGGTATTGGAGACCCAATAGGGTAGTTGACTATTTTTTATGTGTTTAATCAAAAGACGCCTCAATTTAAGAAACATCTTTGAAAGAATCACTTGATTCTCATTTGAATTACCTGAGATATCACAACTTTAAGAGCAATATTTTACGCGGGCCCAAAAAACGCTCTATACAAATGGCTACTAACATGTGGACGTCACACGCTCGTATCTTGTATGCGCGTCTAGCAAATTTGTTTGGTAGCTAAATCAAATGTTTCGTTTATGTACATAGTTTATAATAAAAGTTTGTGTTAAGTGTGGGGTAGTTCAAAGATATAATATTTTTATAATATTATAAACTTTAAAATGGACTTGCCCATGAAACTTTGAATGCTCAGAAAACCAGCTAGACGTTATATTTTTAACTGAAAATTAAGGCTATTGGTTCTTATTTACCAATATTTTGGTAAAGTATCAATATTTTTTACTACATCGATATTAGTCAAATACCCTATTAGGGTTAAGGGGGTTAAAGGGGATAAGTAGTAGGTATGGACGATAGATAAAAATGGAAGAAGGAAAATTAATTATTATCCTATCAAATTTTATGAACGTGTGAGTACCAAGGGTATAGAAAAATTTAATAAAAGAAGATTATACTCGACCATATGTTACGATTAAGTATTATTATTCTCAATTATATTATGTTATTGATTATTCCTATGATATTCAATAATTTTATACTTTTAAATAATGTAAATGTAATTTTGTTGGATAGCTTTAATAATGATTAAAAAATAGGTACAATTTGGGTGTAATTTTCCTGAAATAAATGCTATTTCATTTATTTAAAAGTAATTTTCTTAAAATATACATGATTAAAATTTAAATAATGAAAACCATGTCGTTACAATCATTACAGGAATTATCTAATACCTATCTAATGATCACAAAATACCATATAATATGCCTTTTAATGATACTGTATAGGAAGCTATAAGTTTTAAAATCATTGTTATAACATTGAACGACATTAGGCATTAAATCAATGTTTCTGTACTTTATGTTATGGTCTGGTATATAACATAACTGCCATAGGTTATAATTATACATACTAAGCATGATGACATTTAAAGTCCCATTAAGTATCATCCAATATACTGTCCCACTGCAGGATAAAGGCCTCCATCATAGAAGTCAAGCCATCTCTACTGTGTCGCTACTATGATGGGAAATTCGAAACACTTCGAAACGTACTTTTTTTAATTTCTAATTAGGTATTTATACCCACTTATTAAATGGTATAAAAGAATTTACTAGCATAAAAACGTCCTAAAAACTTCATACAACTAAATAAGTTACTTTCGTGATCGGTACAATAAAATTAATGTTTGATTTTGAAAATGAATGTCTGTTTTTTATATAATTAATCGATTATTAAATGTAATAGAAATTTACAATTACCCGTCCACCGTACCTTAGGGTGAGTCCGGTGGGTGGACGGGTCGGGATCCCCTATACCTACCTACCTAATACTACTAATACCAAATTTTCTAGGAATTTGATCATTTTTCGGAAAATAACAAACTGCAGTTAACATGAGTTGTTAAAACGGTGTTAGGTTTATTAGGGACCTAACTTACCCAACTAAAGAAAACTAACTTGGCTTGGCTTGGCTTGGCTGGTGCAGCGACCTAAATTGAACCTTGGCCTCCAATAATAAGAGCCTCTATCTAGTGCCTCTGCGTAGAACCAGACGATTTCAGGAACTTCTTAAGAATCGATGTCCAGTATTTCGACGAACTTTTCAATATGGTGGCACCATTTGGTGACACAGAAATCGTTCCGATTTCGCTACACACGTGCCGATATCGCACCCTAGACGATAATCGTCCCTAAATCGTGTCGCCCGAAACGATTTTTGTGTGGGGTCAATTTAATTTTAAGGTCCGATTTGCCTATACACGAGCCGATTTAGGGTCCTCCCCACCACGTCCCCCCGATATCGCCACTGATTTAGGGCCGTGTGTAGCCCATTTTAGTCTCAATAACATCTTAATGTAGGCACTAATTTCAAGGATATTTTTCTTTTTTTAGATGTCCACCAAGTGCAGTATGGCTTAGTGCACTCGCAGTTGCCATAGCAACGGTTGATGCAGCCCCGGAATACACGCCTAACCCTGAAAACGGTTATCCAGCTGGCCTAATTCCAGAATGTAAGTATTTTACCAAGACATACCTAGACATTATAACTTGCTGAAAGGACTCTGTTCAGAAGGCATTAGCGATAAAATGGCTATAAATAGCATTGTATACTTAGTAACTGTCTTTTCAATTAATACGGTGACAAAATTAAAACCTCCGGGTTTTAACGTCAACAAGTTACTTATATAAAAATAGCTTGTTTATTTGAACAAAAATATAATATCAAAGAGGCGGAAAGAAGATTATTTATAAAAGAAATCTATAAATAAATAAAACCGTGGGAGTTACGTTTTCGCATGAAAAGGCCTGCTCGGAGTGATACCACGGCCTCACAGAAAACCGGCGTGAGGTAGTGCCTGTGCTGTGCTGTGCCGATTGTTTAAGGGACTATACGAATGAAACTAGCGCCGCCAACCTATTTACACTGATTGTGGCAAAAATAAGATATTTTTTAAGAAAGCAAAACATTACAGACTTAGATAAAAGTAAATTGAATTTTTCAAGATGAAATACAATATATAAAACACGCAACAAGTAACAATAATGTGAATTATTGCTAAAAGTGGCCGTGTTTAGCAATAATTAACATTATTGTTGCTTGTCGCGTGTTCGAAAATATTGTGTTGAATCTTGAAAAATCCAATTTACTTGGATCTAAGTCTGTAATGTTTGATTTTCTTCAAAAATATCATATTTTCGCCACAATCAGTGTTAATAGGTTGGCGGCGCTAGTTTCATTCGTATAGCCCCTTAAGTGTACTTTTCCCTTGAAGGCTTAAAGGGTAGTAGCGCACTTGTGACTCCACCGAGCAACGACAATCGCTTACCATCAGGTATTCCGTCTTCTCGTCTGTCACCTATCATTTAAATAAAAATAGAAAATGGACAAACCCCCGCTTGCCCCATCAGTCATCCGGCATAGGTAACAATTGCGCTAATTTTCTATAGCCCTTTTAAGAGCGTTTATCCGTAAGAGCCACACTTAAGTCAAAATCATTGATTTCCGATGGAGAATAAAATGATAATCTTTACAGTTTGTAAATAAGATATTGATGTCAAATTATTGCAGATTTCATAATCTAATGCATAATTACAAAATATTTTCAAATGATCATTTAGTTTTCTCGTTAGAACAGTTTTAATACAATCCCTTTTTGAAACTTGTGGTCGAAGGTCTACGCAAATGCTCGATAATAGTAAAACTATAAACGACAAACTTATGACAATATTTCTATTAAAAGAACAATAACATATATTAGGGCATGGCTACAAAACTATAGTGATTACTGTAAGTTTTCATACAAAAAAAGTGTACTCAAAAGTATCATTGTTAGTAATTTTTCGAGTTATTACACGTATTAGTTTAGGATGAAATAAAAGGTATTCTTGATTTTTTTAAACCTAATAAATGAAGAAATTTACGCTTTAAAACGTGGTATTTTTTTAACTTTAATAACTTGTTTTTTTATTTTATTATGAATCATTTAGTACTACTATATAATCGGCGCAGAATCGCACCAGCGCTCAGTGCCGGCCGAGGCCTTTCCGAGGTAGGACCTATGTCGCTCCCGGTCACCGCGTGCTACGTAAAATTTTATTTGAAATTGGAGATTTTTTGACGCGACTGAGATGGATTGATACTTTTTGTTTTAAGAATATTAATTTGTTTTAACCAAACAAAATTTTGGTGAGTACGAAGGTAAAGAAATGCAATTCTAGTAACTTCCATAGATTAATATATTATATTCTTTACATTTTACATAATAATATAAAATGTGATATAAAAGGCGCTATTCGGGGAAGAAAAGGAAAAGTTATGGTACTTAATTTGGGCCAAAGCTAATGAAGCTAAAACGTAAGTTACCGCGAATCCACTTTTAATGACATAGCTGGTCATAATCTATTCACATTTTTCTTTTACGATGATTCATTACGTTTATTGCTAAAGGCAGAAAAGAGAAGGTCAAATACATGAGAATACCACCGAAGAATTGAAAATAGTTGAATCGCAAACTACAGAAACATGACTATGATTTTAAAGTAGAATTTCATCATCATCATCATCAGCAACCCACACTCGTCCACTGCTGTATTGGGTTTTGGGAGTCAATGACAAACTTATTTGTTGGTACTAAACGATATCTTTATTAAATCGTTTTATAGGAGAGTACGCATGTTTACAAATGTACAGTTAGCAGAGTAACAAGACTCACAGACAGAGCAAGACTAACTATCTGAGTCAACAGACTCCACAAGACGAACCGGCCGAGTCGACAAGACTCGCTGGCATCTCAAGACTTACTAACATCTCAAGACTTACTAACAGAGTGATCCCTCAGGATTCAAGGTCGAAATATGTATTCGTAAAATGAACCTTATTAACAAGTGCAACAAGAGGAACTCTATTACTATGCAATTAAGTGCAGATTAGCATGGGACGAGTTTGAGTTATTTTTTATGTATTCCAACATGCTGGACATAGGTCTCCTCTAATGCACGCCACTGCTCCCGATTTTCAGCCACTCTCATCCAGCCCACACCAGCCAGCCTTCGAATGTCATCATCCCATCTTGTCGCAGGGCGTCCAACACTTAACCGAGTCGCGGTCTCCACTCAAGGACTTTACGGCTCCAACGGTTGTCAGTTCTGCGGCTAATGTGACCAACCCACTGCCGCTTCAGTTTGCTAATTCGGTGGGCTATGTCGGTGACTCAGGTTCTCTGTCGGATTACATCATTTCTGATGCGGTTCTTCAGAGATACTCCGAGCATAGCCCTTTCCATAGCTTTTTGAGCGACTTTGAACCGGGTGGATTAGTCCAGCCACGTCCACGTCTCGGCACCGTAAGTCATGACCGCGAGGACGAAGACTTTCGACTTAAGACTTTGAGGGATGGGTGACGAGAAGACTTGACGAAGCCTACCAAATGCTGCCCAGCCTAGCTGAAATCTTCTATTGGCTTCTCTCTCGAAGTTGTTTCTGCCTAATTGGAGCGTTTATCTTAGATAGACATATTCCTGGACAATTTCGAGAGGTACTCCATTAACAGCGACCGGTCCCGGATCAACGAGCTCGTTGAAAATGACCTTGGTTTTATCCAAGTTCATCCGAAGATCGAAGTGATTGGAAGATTCAGCCAGGCTGCTCGCCTGTAGGCCATGTAAGGTTTCCGTCAAGATGACGATGTCGTCTGCGAATCGTAGGTGTGACATGTACCCGCCATTAATATTGATTCCGCGCTCTTTCCAGTTTAGCGTTTTGAACAAGTCCTGCAGCGCAGCGGAGACGAGTTTCGAAGATATAACATCTCTTTGTCTCACACCACGTCGTAGCAGGACAGGCTCGGTTTGGCCATTTTGGATTACTACGGACATATTAGCGACGTTATACAGACACCTCAACACCTCGTGCCAAGTCGATATCGCCAATCGACTTGGCACCTCTGCAAGGCCTCGAGAACAGACCAGGTCTCGACGGAGTTAAAAGCTTTTTCATAGTCCACAAATGCCATGCACAGGGGCTGGTTATATTCTTTGGTCTTCTGTATAACCTGTCTCACTGTGTGAATATGGTCTATGGTGCTAAAACCGTCGGAACCCGGCTTGCTCTGCAGGTTGAGCTTCGTCAAGTCTTCGTGTAAGGCGATTCGAAATGACTCTCGTGACTTTGGTCGATAGTTCTTCAGTAAGGTTTTGTCGCCTTTCTTGAAGAACAATACGAACAAGCTCCGCGGCCACGCCCTAGGAGTTCTCCCGAAGAAAATAACCGAGTTAAATACGTCAAAGTTCCTTCAACACCGGCTTGCCGGCAACTTTCAGAAGCTCGGTGTGACTCCGTCTTTTCCCGGGGCTTTTCCATTTTTAAGTTGTCCAAGAGCTGCCTCGATCTCCTCCAAGCTGATGTCGGGTAGGTCCTCCGTCGCATGGCGGGTTAATGTGGCTCTTGAATCCTTCTCATCCGGCGTAGGGTGGGGTGAGTGCGACGCGTATAACTGGCTATAGAAGGTGTAAACTTCTGAAAGAATTTCTGGCTTTGATGTGACGACTCCTCGATTTGTTTTGGTCAACTTCGACAGGTGGCTCCTGTCAAGCTGTTGTACGAAGACTTTGGACCCCCCTGGTTCTGCTCAATTGCTCTCTGTATTGAGAGTGAATTGGAGCTTCGGAGGTCACGTCTTGGAGATGGACTTATTTAGAGCCCGTTGTTCTGCCGAAGTGACTGATGGATCTTTCCGCCTCTTGTCCATTAAATCCAGAGTATAGACCGCTTGCTACTCACAGAACTTTGTGCCCTCGTCCCGAAGGATTTCCACCACTTGGTCGAATTCTTCGTCGATATATACGTCAATTGTGGTTTCCAAGGCAGTGAATCGATTTTCCAATTTCAGTTGGAAGGCATCGGAACCAGCGAGTGATTGGAGCAGATTTGGCCGGAGCGTGGACTTCATCAACCGAGAACGTTCAAGCTTAAAATTGATATTCAAAGTGCCTCTGAGAAGTCGGTGATCACTTCCGGTTTTAAACCTATTGATCACTGAGACATCTCTGAATATTCGCTTAATGTCCGATATATATTATGAAGTCGATCTCATTTTTAGTCATAGTATCTGGGCTCTGCCACGTCCATTTCCTCTGGGGCTGTTTCTTAAAGAATTGATCCCAGAAAGGGATCAAATTGAGGGTTTGCAACTGTTTTATCCATACTAATATTATAAATGCGAAAGTAACTCTGTCTGTCTGTCTGTCTGTCTGTCTGTCTGTCTGTCTGTCTGTCTGTCTGTCTGTCTGTCTGTTACTCTTTCACGCCAAAACTACTCAACGGATTTAAATGAAATTTGGTATACAGATTATCTAGACCCTGAGAAAGAACATAGGCTACTTTTTATTGCGAAAAGGGGGTTGTAAGGGGTTGAAAGGGGGGTAAAAAGTTACTTTTCCACGCGGACGAAGTCGCGGGCGGCCGCTAGTAATGTATACATACAACTGTTTTATAATGTATAATGTTCTTTTATATTAAATGATTTATTAAACAAAACATGATATCTTTAAGTATTTAATTGCTTACCTGTCCTGAGTAAAAAAGGTAGGTAGGTATCTAAATGATATACCTATTTTTTTATTTTTCTTAAATCAAAAAATCAAAAGAATAACAATAAATCAACGTTGGATTTATTTTATTTTATTTAACTTGCAATTTAATTTTACAACAATACAGTAATTTACTTTGCTATAAAGCGAAAGGATCAAAATTTGTCAGTCTAACTATAAGAAAACGTACGCGGCTACTCTATGCAAACAGTAACACATGCTTATGTGTGAGTGAAATTTTGCAAATCAAAACCGAAACATGACATTCCGCACTAGCCGAGAACGCTCTTAAGATGGCGTCCAGTCGGCGTTCTTTGATATCCGCAATTAAATTTTTTGGGTTCTGTAGTCAACGAGACTCGGGAGGGAACTAATTTGAAGTAGGTTTTGCGACCGATTCCGAGTTCCTTTCCATTCAGCGTTGCCTTGTTCATTTTGTATGAGGAGTCGAACACATTTTTGTTGGCGAAACTTAATTTTGAACCCCCTATCCTTATTCTATTTATCAAATGTCATTTGCCAAGAGGTTGTCTGGTAAAAATAACTTTAAGCGATAAGGTTGCCGCAATTGTATACAACATTTCTGTAATGTCTGTTGTAATTTGTGTGCAATAAAGTTTGTCTGATGATGATGATGATGATGCCTTCCCAGCCATTAGGTATGTTGAGTTGAGGGTCTAACTAAGGTATCTTTTCTCTCTGGTGTGCTTTCCAGTTGCTGGCGTAGTACTTATATCAGTCCTATATTTCTATCTAAAACTGCATTCACTGGATGCAGTGTGCAGTGCCTACAAAATCAGTTCAGAGCATTTTTCCACAGATGCCTTTGTAATTAAAATGATGCATTCACACTGGTGACAACACGCGAACAACTAATTATAGATGCATTTAAGCCCTTAAACAATGGAAGGGCTAATCTGGTTTTGTTCGTGCTATTAACTTGTAAAGGTGAAGATTACAAGATGACATTTGCAGGAAGGCCAATTAAGGTTATTAAGTAGTTTATTCAACAGTTTTCATTACTTTTAATTACACATGATGAAATAGAATAGAAGAATAGAAAACATTTATTTCAACTCCTACAAAGTCATAATAGTCAAAGGAATAAAACATCCATCCACTATTTTTAAAGAAGTTAAATCTGCAGTTAACGACAAGGCTTATACGCCGTTCATGTTTCGGTTCCCTATAAGTTATAGGGAACCGAAACACGAAACACTAGCGCGATTTAACTGACACCCAGCGCCATCTATATTGACGAAGCAAAATTTGATCCCGAAACGAAGTGAGGGCAGGCCACTATTATATGAATAAATTAACGGATTATGAAAGGGGAGATATTATAATCTGTGTACATTTACATCCCTTTAATCACGTGTTCTACCAACCATTCTAAACAACATATTTTTTTTTCTATGACTTTTGAAAATTCGCATAAAACATAATTTTTCCATACAATTAAAGATGTTCATAGGTAGTAACTCTTCATTTAAATCATTCCGTACAATATCGGTCACGTGATGACATGCTCATTTTGTATGGAGAGTCGTAAAATTTTTCGATGAAATTTGAAAAGTCGTTGAACAAATATTTAATATTGTTCACAATTTATAGTTGACAGAACACGTGGTTAAAGGGATGTTAATATTCACAGATACATCCAGTAGTTTACCTTGTTATACTTAATTAGTATAGAAAAGCATTATATTTTGACTCTGATATCTGATATATTTTATGCAAATTCTGCAAATAAGAACAGAATAAGATTTACCTTATTTATTGAGATTAAATGAATTTATTCATCATTCGAGTTAGCTTTAAGAAATCCCTAGTATTCATTAACTAGAGACCTAAACCTGACCTAAGTCAACTTCTAGGTCAATATCAACTGGTGCATACATTTAGAGAGCTCTTGATTTAGTAACAAGTTTTCAATAATAACCCGTCGAACGGGCACAAGGTTCAAGTCCTTGTTGAGGCTGTGAGTTATGCGTCTAGAAGTCTTGTAGTTCTTTTGTGGTGTCTTTTTTATGTGATAGCTAGGTGGCAGACGAGCAGACAGACCACCTGATGGTAAGCGATTGCCGCCGCCCATAGAGTCACAAGTCTGCTGAAAACTTTAACCCCCTGCCTCACAATTAGGCCTCCGGTGCCCTCACTCACTCGTCAAACGAGGTATCACTCCGGCTGAGCCAGCCCATTCATATCGAAGCGTAGCTCTTCCACGCCAGAAAGATACTTGAAAGACCTATAATTGTTAGACACCGGGTTAAAACCGGCAGACCTTCAAATATATGGGTTGCATCTGATCTTATGCATATTAAAAGCAACGATACCTTATCCGGTACATAACTCAGTTTGTATCTTCTTCCATTTGTTATTTATTTATTTACATTTTAAATGCAGCAACTAAGGTCGCGTTACATCAATAATACACTAGGAAAATGATAAATGAGTTATCCCAAGAGATATTACCTATTCATTCCGCATTTGCAGGGCACAGTATAACGAACAACAGAGAGACTGACAGTGAGACAGTGCCGTAACTAAACACACCATTAGATACCGTATGTACGCGTAACATGAAGTGGCAGGGCTGACAAAATGTCACGGGCCCTACACAAAACAGGGACCCGAGCCCAAAAGGCCACTAGCTAAGAAATTACCTAACATTATAGTACAAAAACATAAAATAATTTGTACCTTAGCTAGAGAGATGCGAAGGATTTGCCACGTGGTCCTCAGATTTTATACTTACAACGTAAAATTTAAGTCGTTTTAATCCCGAAGACTGCAATATCGGTATCTAACACAATTAAAATCAAACCCCTTTAGCATGTGAGATCATCAAAGTAAAATATAAATCAGCTATCCCTTGCAAAAAATTATATTCACTGGGCACTAACGTATGCAACAGCAAATTTTCATTTTTATTATTTTGATGATCTAACATGCCAAAGCGGCTTTTTCGTTTTCTCCTTTTATGAGGACTTCGGGATTATAACGACTTAAATTTAACGTGGTATGAAATCTGAGAACCGCGTGGCAAATCCTTTGCATGGAGTCCTCTGGCTTAGGAACATTTTTCAGGTTATTTTTATTAATGTTAGGTAATTTTTGGGTTCGTGGCCTCTTGGACTCGGGCTCTCTTAGAGGGCCCGTGGTATTTTCATAGTCATAGTCATAATATTTATTGCTCTGATGTAGTACAATAAGATCTTAACAACTTAATTTGATCAGGTACCCTGTCATCCTATAGTTTTGCATGCATACACGTTGCGTGCTAAACAAGCTAGTGATTTCGGCATAGTTTCGCGTGAAACAGAGACACTGTACGGAACGTATGCATGGGAGACTACCCAGCGCGTATAAATAAAGAACAAAATATATTACTATTGTGTGCAAGTGCTTTACTGATGAGTCCTTCTACGCTGTGTCTTACATAAGCTGCACGATTCTAGATATATTGTATGCATTGACTTTTCATTGTTCTACACTCATTAGAGAATGCAACAAAACAAGTACCAAGCAAATGGGTCATACTTTGAGATCCATTTTTTTTTATATGATAGGTGGCATACAAGCAGACGGATCACCTGATGGTAAGCTATTGCCGCTGCCCATAGACACCTGCAACACCAGTAGAGTCACAAGTGCGCTGGCAACCTTTAACCCCTTTTTCCCCCAATTGGGCCTTACCCTCACTCACTCGACGAAACACAGTGCAGGCGCTGCTTCACGCCGGTCTTCTGTGAGTTCGTGGTATCACTCCGGTCGAGTCGGCCTATTCATGCCAAAGCGTGGCTCTCCCACACGGTCAAGATGGATTTAGGCTGCCTGCCCACTAAACCGTAGTGAAATCCGCCAATATGGCATAAAAACTCTGATAAATCGATAAACAAACTTCTTCTATTGATGGATTTAAGTAGACTTTTTATTTTGTTTGATTGTTCTGACGATTTTTCAATAAAGTTTTATTTATTTTTATTTTAATTTACTATTTACTCCGCTCCGGTGGACGAATTTTGGAAGTGTCTGTACGGCAAACTATTCATTTTTTTTTGTCATAGGCACGATAAATGTTAGGTTCCTTGACCTTAACGTCACTTAACTATCTCTAAGTAGTTATGCAGGCTAAATGCCTGAAAGGTCTTAATGTGCAAATTGACGTTAACATTATTGTATGACTAGATGCGCCCTGCGGTTTCACTACGCGCGGTGATCTTCTATTTCGGCATCTGTCTTGATTCGTCGTGGTCATCACTTTTTTTTATTTTCACTGGGGAATGACTCTAACCCGAAGAGTGCAATGGGTCAACAACTTTAAAATTATGGCTCATCTCCTGGCATGCCCTTTATGCCCTATAGCAGCTTTTTTATATTGGCTCACCTCAGCCTGATGATAAGCAAGAGGAGAGCCCACGTTGCAGTTACAACGGACGCGACGGCACGGCATCACATCCGTTGGCACTGCCATACTGGCCCGCGAGATGCTTCTTCACGCTCCGTTTATAGGAGTCCATAATGTAGGACAGAGAAACACATGGAATGGCAACGAGTTCCGCCGTTTAATGGTGCGGCAGTGATATAATGTACATACGGTGAACTCCTGCAGCCTACCGATAGCGCAGTCTTTGTGGCGAAAATTTAATATCTTGATGCCATTGACACGAGAAGAAGAAGAACTATTTTAAAATTTTGACAGTTTAAACGTTGACCTTTCTTTGGACACCAGTCGGGCTAACAAGATAATTTGTCGACACTCGTATTTTGTCGGCGCAAGTTGCTTCTCGCTCACCTGACTGAGCGATGAGCGGGATAGAAGGATGCGCTCTCGCGAATGAGAGTCGACAAAATTTTGTCGCGGTGCGCATGTTAGGCCTACTGGAGTGGATAGTGATTTCTGCTGCTTCATGTATTAAGTACTATTTTGTGTTTAAGAGGCACACCTGCTCATCCACTGAGCTACAATCGATCTGTTTTGTACACGTCACGTCGCATGGTGACCCTTTTTAGACTTTGGACCATCCTTATGTCTAAGACACAAGTGCTATTTTTGCACGGCGATGGTAATACGGTCTTATGCTGTCTGTACATGTTAGGTAACACATGATAATAGGCAAGGACAATAATGTGTAAATTCTTGACCGTAAAATGACGTGAGTCAGTAAATAGAAAGAATGGTCTTAGTTTTTTGTATAACAAAGTAATTTAATAGCTTCTACTGCATACAGCTATAGTTGTATTAGGTACCTACCTAGTTATGTTGTATCTGCGAAGATTTACATCTCTTCTACTAATAATTTTGTACGGCATATTTTGTTCTACGGCTTTTGAAAATTCGTCAAAATTTTTTTCGACTCCTGTTACATAATGTACCTATATGTTTCGTGACAATGTTTTTTTTTTGTTTGATGACAGACAGACAGAGATAATTATATAAGTCTATGTATCGAAGTAACCTCGTTGTAAATAGTAAGTAATATTCCTTGTTTGATCGTGCTCTTTTATCCCGTTTTTCACCAAATGTGGTTAACCCTACTGTGTCTTAAACGACACATATGGCATCGTAGTATGTAAACTGCATCCTGAATTCGTTAACACATAACTAGCTTGTATACTCATCGACTATATTAAGGCAGTAACCTTGATAATTACGTAATTATTACAGTTTAGAAGTCAATTACAGGACTTTGTGGGTCAAGCCAGCGCCTTATGATCAATAAACACTTATATGCATTTAGATCTTTTTAATCAGTAACCACATTACATTTAATTATTGCTAATTAGGTATTTGATGACCAGTTCTGCATTTAAAGTAATTAAATAAATCGCTGGTTATCCAAGTTCAGTGATGTCAAAGAAATGATCTTTGATGCCAACCTTGGGTAACTATGCCTAGGTATATAAAATGATACCATACTTAAAATTATTGTTAGTCAAGGTTTGAGCACCGGGCCGTGGTCGCGAGATTCTCGGTCTGATTCCCTAGGTAGATAGATAGATAGATAGGTAAAATACTCTTTATTGCACAAAATATTACAGAACTTGATAGGTAATAATTATGGCAATTTATAAATACAATTTCGGCAATCTTATCGCTCATAGCCATCTCTTCCAGACAACCTTGAGGTAGAGGAATAATACAGTGAATTAACAAGGAGTAAGGCAATGCAGATCTATTATGTAGATAATAAGATATATAAAAGGTCTTATCCTGCGACTTCGTCGGCGTGGAATAGTATCTTTGGGTAGCATTTTAATCAATTTATCATTTTCACCCCTTCAACCCCTCACAACCCCCTTTTCGCAATAAAAATTTGCCTATATTCTTTCTCAGGGTCTAGACCATCTCTATACCAAATTTCATTCAAATCCGTTCAGTAGTTTTGGCGTGAAAGAGTAACAGACAGACAGGCAGAGTTACTTTCGCATTTATAATATTAGTGAGATAGGTCATATTATGAAGGTTTAATAAATCGGTGTTGTCTGAAATTGTCACTCGACGAAAAACAGCCCTGGCGCTGCTTTACGCCGGTCTACTGTGAGGAATCACGCCGTTAGAGCCGGCCCATTCTTACCGAAGCGTGGCCACAAAATACATATTGACATTATTTTGTGGCGTGGCTCCATGTATAAGTTACTTTAAGACTCCGCGCAAACTACCTACAAACTTTTAATCGGCCGATAGTTTGGTCAGCTTCTTAATCAGTATGAAGATGTATGCAGACGCGCACACTACAGTGATTCAGTATCGGCCGAGAAAAAAGTTTGATGCATACGAACCGGCCAACCCGACTAAACTATCGGCCGATAGTAAGTCTGTAGTCTGCCAGGTCTCTAAGGCTGACTCTCCCATGGTAAAATACATGTGACAGCCCTATGTGTTGGTAAGTCTAATGATCGGTAACTATCTACTAAGCCCTGATCTGCATTGGAACTAAAAAAAAGATTCCTTTGACTTTTAAATCTCGATGTTTCTTTTTTATTAAAGCAAGTTTTTGCAATTTAAGTATCTAGTTGCTTATTAAACAAGAGCATTCTGTAGAGTGAATGAACGATGCGTCCTTTGTAGATAGAGGTGGATGATCCCAGTTTTATTTTTACTTATTTTTATTGCCTATAATTAGGTTTCTTTTTATAGTATCAAGTTTTGTGTCATTTTGTGAAATAAAGGGAAGAAACTGGTCAAGTGCGAGTTCGACTGTGCGTGAAGGGTTCTGTAACAAGTTAATTTAAAAAAATAAAGCCCATTTAGCATGTTAGATCATCATATTTTATTGCCTGGTGAATCATACTTTATTGCTTGAATAGTCTTTTTTGTATGAAACAGCTTATTTTTATTTTGCATATTTTGATGACTTAACATGCTAAAGTTATTAAAAAAACATTCGTGAATGAAGACTTTGGGATAAAAACTACTTATTATTAACGGTGTACTTATCCTAAAATAAGTATATTGTAAATGTATTATTATCAAGTGCCCAAGAACTTGTTACCTCGTTATCGAGCAAAAATAGGTAAATAATGTCGTTTCTTGTAGTATCCAAGTATCTACATTACTTACAGGTAGAAATAACATTGAGTCAAGAAAGGGTAATAAGCGCGTTTTTTAATGGAGCCCCTGTCAAATATCTTCTTTTTAATTCATATTTGTTGTTATTAATTTCTCTCTTTATTTTTTATTTGAGGACCCGTTGGGTGCGGAACCCTAACAAATCATATTACTATTTTTACGCGCAAAACAAAGTCAGGTTGATGCAGGTATACAGCTGTATGGATTTTAATGATCCTTTTGTTGGAAATGTGTTTTTGTTTATCAACTTCGAATTGCAGGATAAGTTTATTAAATACGTAGGCATTCTATCAGAATGAAAAAAAAAACTAAGGGCACTTTTATGGCATCATTAGATCTTTAGCCCGATCAACCTGACGGAGAACGAAGCCTGACTTTCTTTTCTTTTTTTATGATATGGGTGGCAGACGAGCCGACGGATCACCTGATGGTAAGCGATTATCGCCGCCCATAGACGCGGTCTGCATTCCAGAACGCGTTTACCCCAACGGTTGTCAGTTCTTCGACAGAAATGGCCAAGCCCACTGCGACTTCAGCTTACTAATCCGGTGAGCTATGTCGATATCTTTATTTCTCTGCCGGAACACACGTGGTTAAAGGGATGTAAATGTTCACAGATACATCCTGTATATTACACTCAGGTGTCATCAGCAACCCACAATTGTCCACTGCTGGACATAGGTCTCCCCTAATGCACGCCACGCTCCCGGTTTTCGGCCACACTTATCCAGCCCTCGAACACACTCGTACTTATCTGCTATATGATTTTCTTTTTTACCTCTTCCAGGTCCAGGAGTGACGAAGAACGCCAGCATCAGCCCCGCCATGCTGCAGCTGCTCCAGGTCACCCTCCACAGGGTCACGGAAAAGGGGGAGGTCGTGAGGAAGAGCGTCCCCATTGCGCAGGCGCCGGCGGTGCTGGCGAAGGATAAGAACTTTGGTAACAAATTCAGATATTTTAAAAAATACCGTGGGGGAGCCACGTTTTGGCATGAATGGGCCGGCTCAACCTGTGCTGCTTGAAACAGCGTTTGCCCGTTGCCCCTTAAGCCCTCGTCCGTTTAGGGGGCAACTCGGGCAGCTGTTTCAAGATTTTTAGCTGGTCAGTGTTTAGACTTATTATTATTATTATTATGAGCCCGTAATGTCCCACTGCAGGGCAAAGGCCTCCCTACCCTTTCTCCATCTACTCCGGTCCTGGGCTACGGTAGACCAGTCTTTTTGAAAAGCGTCTAGCTCATCACGCCATCGTCGCCTCGGTCTGCCGCGAGGACGTTTTACATTTTGGGGCATCCACTTTGTGGCGATTTTGGCCCAAAGCTCGTCTGGCATGCGACTGACGTGACCGGCCCAATCCCATTTAAGCAGAGCAGCCTGTCTGACAACTGGCGCGAAAAGGGCATTGTCGTTGGCGGGAAGCATTTAACAAATCTTCGGTTTGCTGACGACATAGTCTTATTTGCCTCCTCTGCCAAACAGTTGGAAGATATGCTTCAGGGACTGTGTAGAGAAAGTCTGACGGTTGGACTTAAGATGAATATGGAGAAGACCAAGCTTAGACTTAGCCTCACAAAAATATTTGTAATGATATTACATACTAAACTCCGTGAAACAAAATATATTGGTTAATTTATGTTAGAACAGTGACCAGCTAAACAATCTTGAAATTCCTGTCCGAGTTTTTTTGCCCGATTTGCCCCCTAAGCCCCCAGTGGAGGAATAGAGGACGGCCGAAAAATAGATGGATGGATTGTGTGAAGAATGACATGACCGAAAAGGGGGTGGATGATACGAACAGGGACGAATGGAAGACGAAATTATAAATCTATACCTATATATATCTTCTATATCTACATATCTATATCTATACTATTTATAAAGAGATAACTTCAATAGACAACGACAAGGCTTATAGGTAAACCGAAAACACGAAACGCTTGCGCGATGTAATTGAGCACAGCGCCATCTATTGGTTCATTTCTGAATTACGGTCCCGAAGCGAAGTGAGGGCGGGCCACGAGTACCTACTATTTATAAAGAGGTAATTTCTATAGACAAGGACAAGGTTTATTTATAGGTAAACCGAAAAAGCAAAACACATATGCGAAGTAATCGACACCCAGCGCCATCTATTGGTTGCATGGGAAACTAATGTCCCGAAACGAAGTGAGGGCGGGCCACTAGTAATTAATAAATAAGAACCATACTGCGCCGACCCCGGATAATCTGGGAACAGGGCAGGGAGATGATGATGAAGTGTATTGTATTGGATTAAGTTGAGGATAGTCCATGGGTGGCCAATCTTTAAATCTGCCACTGGCCATATCTTTCATGAAGGCTTGCTACTTGTCTTTTGTCCCCAAATATAGATAACTGACTTTCTTCTATTAACTTCCAGACTTCAAGAACAAGAAGACAGTGCTCTACGCCGTCGGGTTCTGGGACAACTCCTGGTTTCTCCACTCGCAAGCGGTGGGGACAGCCTACTCCAAGCGAGGGTACAATGTCCTCATCACGCAGACCTTTGCTTTCTTCACACAAATATATCCCAAGTGAGTATACTGTTAAGTATTTTTCTTGCAATGTGCCTTTTCATTGTTCCTTTAGTCGCTTTAATCATCAAATCAAATAGTTTGTTCATAATAAATAGGGTTGTACATAATAATGTAGATGGTAAATACATAAAATGCTCTTAGATATAGAAGACCTTATGAGGATATAGCTCGGAGCTTTCTGATTGTATTTATTTACCCTTACGTTTATAATATTTTTCACTCATCCCTAACTGTAATAAGAGGTAACCTCCCAGGACAACCGAAACACTATTGCAATACAATGTACGTACAGCGCCATCAATTGGCTTGGCTTAAAACTTATCTCCCGAAATGAATGAGGGTTTTTGCAAATTCCGATAGATGGCGTTACGTTGACGTCAGGTCCAATAACGTGTGGATTGGTTCCATTTTGACGTATCTTATCATTACGAAGTTACGTACAAAACGACCAATGTCGTAAAGTTGGTTGACGTCAACGTAACGCCATCTATCGGATTTTGAATTTGCAAAATCCTCATTGAGGGTAGGCCACTAGTCTTCCATAAAACGCGAAGTGGTTAGATATTGTTGATGCCGACTCTGCAACTAATGCATACAGTTGATACAGTTTTGTGTGTACAGTCAACTCAGTTGTGGACAGAGGCGTTATTAACATTTCAATACGGAGGTTTCTGTTGGTTTTGGGCTAATTAAATTGCTCAAGGTTTTATGTGGACAATCTTTGTTTTTGCATATTGGAAGCTGATTAGTCCATTTATAAAGCAGTGTCACAGAATTCATAGAGTATCAGTGAAGATTTATATCTCTTTAACCTGGTTTGATATACAAACACTAGTGGCCCGCTCTCACTTCGCTTCGGGACAGTAATTATTTTCAAAAATTAACCAATAGATGGCGCAGTGCTCAATTACATCGCGCAAGCGTTTCGTGTTTTCATTTTACCTATAAGCCTTGTCGTTGTCTATAGAAGTTATCTATACATATAATAAAAATGTAAAAAAGCTGTGTCTGTACATTGAAGATATTTATCCCAAAACGACTTAGGACGACTAAAAAACAGTTACAGAACATGAATCAATGATTTTTAAAATTTTTGTCTGTCTGTTTGTCTGTTTGTCTGTTTGTCTGTTTGTCTGTTTGTCTGTTTATCTGTTTGTCTGTTTGTCTGTTTGTTCGCGCTAATCTCGGAAACTACTCAAGCAATTCGAATGAAACTTTTTTTATTGTATAGCTGTAATATCAGGGCAACTTATAGGGTATATTTTATTTGGAAGACCAGGCTACTTGATGTAGAACCACAACAGCCCAGCTAAACTATAAGAGGTAGGTCAATGGCACCTTAACAAAAGTTGTTTAGATTGATGAGCATTTTATGATGACATGAAAAAAATCAAAGATCATGGAACACCTGGTGTGGAACTCTAAGAGCCCAGCTACACCATAGCAAATATGGGATGAAATGGAATGCAAAATTGTCAAATGTGATAAGCATTTTTGGATGAGATCCGATAAAGAAGGATATTTCGAACTTAAAGGGGGTTCCAAGTTTGGTGATGGGACTACGTGATTCCTTGGCCCAATCTACTATTTAGATAATCATCTTTAAGTCAAGAGTCCTAAAGTTCACGCAAACGAAGTTGCGGGCGGCCACTAGTCTCTTTATAAATAGTATAGATTTTGAACAACATGTTTGTGAGTTGAGGAGTTTGAGATTTAGGAGTCTGGTAATTACCAACAATCGCCAAATTTTTTTTTGTCCTTGGCTTGACACGCTCCCGCGTGTCTAGATGTGGCAACTGCGTTTGACAGGGGAACTAGACCAACTGAATCAGGGTTCAGTATCTATGCGAAACGTGCAGGTTTCCTCATGATGTTTTGCCTTACCGCCGAGCTAATTATAGAAATATGCACATAAAGAAAAATTCATAGATGCATGCTCAGATTTGGACTACAATCCCAGTATTGAATGTGCTGTATCTGCAGGGGTCTGTTATTGTACAGTGGCCAGCACATCAAGTTACTACAATCTGTCAAATTTCCTCAGTTGATATTGAACCAAAAACGTTTGACATAAAAGTGAGGTTCGATTGAAGAAATTTGACAGATTGTAGTAACTTGATGTGCAGGCCACCGTACAATCGCCTGCAATAAAATGTAAATGCCTCGGCTCTTATGCCAGGTACTGTAAGGTTCATATTTGAATGTGGTTGTGTACATATTAGTGAGCATGACTGTAGGAGTATTTATGACACTAATATTTTAATGCTAACTAAGTAATATTCTAACTAAGTAATAGGTGGCAAACGAGCAGAAGGATCACCTGATGGTAAGCGATGGCCGCCCATAGACACCTGCAACACCTGTAGAGTCACAAGTGTGTTGCCAACCTTTAACCCCCTTTCCCCCCATTCCGGCGCCCTCACTTACTCGACGAAACACAGCGTAGGCGCTGCTTCACGCCAGTCTAATAAACTATGTATCTATTTCAGATCGGTCCGCTTAGCCCCGCACATCGCCAAGAAATTTGCCCAATTCCTAATCAAGTTAACTGAACAAGGCCTAACTGCTGAGAACTTGGAGCTCATCGGCATCAGCCTGGGAGCCCACGTGGTGGGTATGGCCGCCAAACACTTCTACACTGCCACTGGGAAGAAACCCTCAAGAGTCACAGGGTTGGACCCGGCAGGACCTTGCTTCAGGAGCCTACCACCAGAGTATAGACTGGATTCAACTGACGGAGTCAATGTTGATGTTATCCATACGAATATTGATGGCTTTGGCATGGCGAATAGGTTGGGGCAAATAGACTTCTACGCAAACGGGGGTGAATACCAACCAGGGGATATCCCAGCGATACCTTGCTTAGTAGTTTGTAGTCACCTTAGGGCTATTCTTTACTGGTGGCAGGCTTTGGAGCATCCGAAGAAATTTATAGGCGTAAAGTGCGATAGTGTTCAGGACGCTCGTTTTGCAAATTGCTATAATAATTCGGAGACAAATTATTTCGGTTTGAAGACTGATTTTGGAAAGCCTGGGATATATTATCTGCCGACTAATAATGAGTTTCCATATTATGAAGGGAAGGATGGACTGAAGAAAGAAAATGAGATATACAAGTCGGTTATTAGGAATATTAATTCGGATGATGATTTTGTGCTGTGAAGATATTGGTGGGTAGGTACTAGTGTTGCTGAACTATCGATAGTTTCAGTATCGATAATTTACCTGGAAAACTATTGAGGATGTCGATACTATTGAAAAGTGCAATAGTATCGATAGGGAAATGGGTGCAATTCGGAATGATGGCTGGCAGTAATCCTAACTGCCTATCCTAACCTTATCATGATTTGTACCAAATTTTTATATAATGAAGAAAATAGGTACATCTTTAACCCCCCGAAACAAAAACCAAACGGGGTGTTTAACACCCCCGTTGGTTTTGTTTAAAGTTTGACGTGTCGGTCTGTACTGTCTGTCTATCTACGGCATAACTCTCGAATGAATGAACCAATTTGAATTTAGTTTTATATTTGTTTGAAATTTATTTGTCGGGAGTGTTCAACTAGCTATGCCTGATGTCAGCCGCCACAAAATAATGGATTACATTTTTCTTAATATTGGTATCATGCTTAAAATATGATAAGTTTTGAATCCAAGATGGCCGCCTCCACAATCCGCCGTTGGGGGTTGTTGTTGTTGTTTTTCAAATTTTTTTTTATTGTGGTTTTGACTGTAGCAGTATTTGCAGATGACGAATCTGATACCTTCAAGAGAAGGGCCTTATCTTTTTTAACATGCATCAGTGGATTTGCTCTCGCAGATATTCGTGGGCAACGATCACTAATCACCATCAAGTGACTTGCTAACTCATTGGTCGCTTCTAGCAACATACTTTCTGTTCATTTACCTCATTTTGAAAGCCATAACTTTCATCAGAGTAACTGCGCCTGCTACTTATTCTAGCTTCTCCGCAGATGAGCAAGTTATCTGTAGTAAAACCAACTTTGTATTTTATTATGATCGCGGTAACTCACTGAGCAGTTAACTAAAGATGGTGGCGGATTAAGAGATAATGACGAAAATATTATGAAGCGACATTAGAAAATGTTAGAAGACGTTAGAAGAGAAACAGTTAAAAGAATATATACAGTACACATACATACACAGTATGTATACATATACAGTATGTATACAGTTGACGACCCATTTGGCGCAATAGTTTGAGCGCCGGTTGAGACGCAAGAGTCGCGGGTTCGATTCCCGCACCAACACAAATGTTTGTTGATGAAACAGATATTTGTGTTGGGTCTGGGTGTTTGTAGTTCCTTCGTTGTTTCTGGTTTTCCATGGTACAAGGGAAAACCTTAGTTTGGGACCAGGACAATGTATGTGATGTTGTCTCAATATAAGTTGTTACATATAAAATTTTAGAAGTTTATTTATCTAAATTTGGTAGGAATCGATCGATTTGGTTTTCTCCATTGATTCGATTTGTAGATTTTCGACTTAGTGTTTCCCATCTCTAATTCATCCTAGGCGCCTAATAGATAAGATTGTTTTATTACTTGGGGACCAATTTTCGCGCACTCGTCTTTGAAGTCGCATTTAGAGATTTCATACATTCGTCCATACAAATTATCCGTACTCATGTCTCCTCCCCACTCTGGCGATGAGGAGCGTCGCTGGGGTTTAGTCGGTATGCCTCCAGGGTATGTCGGAGAACCCGACATAACCCGCCTGCCCCCCGGCAGGAGGGTATGCATAAGGAGTCGCAAGACTACGTTGGCCCACTTCAGATCAGCGCCATTCCCCAGCGTCAACAAAACAAAGGTCAATGTATTTTGTTAATTTATTAGTTACTAATATACGAGTAATACCTAATAATTCATGTTATCTGTCCAACGACATGGTCATGTTAATTCTAAAACAATAGCATAATCGAGTACAGCCCAATGATTCGATTGCAGTCTGTCATTACATGTTTAATTATTCACTAATTCAATATTTACATTCGCTCTCAACATTATGGTTTAGGCGGCAACTGCACGTTTACCTACCCGAATAAGTTAATGGAAAATATCAAGTTAAAGGGTTTTTTTTTATGTGATAGGTAGCAGACGAGCAGGCGGATCACCTGATGGTAAGCAATGCCGCCGCTCATGGACACCTGCAATACCAGTAGAGTTACAAGTGCGCTGCCAACCTTTTATCCCCTTCCCCCCGGGTGGGCCTCCGGTACCCTCACTTACTCGGCGAAACACAGCACAAGGGCTGCTTCACGCTGGTTTTCTGTGAGGCAGTGGTATCATTCCGGTCGAGCCGGCCCATTCATGCCGAAGCGTGGCTCTCCCACAGTTAAGGGTTACGAAGGTCTGACGGCTAGTCGCTTCATTGTTAACCAGACTCCCTAGATTCCCAATCATGGTTTAGACGTGCATCGGGCTCTATCGAAACCAGGAATTAAACGCTAAGATGAGAAATGAGAGAGAACCATCAGGCCAGTCAATGATTACCAATACCTTAGAATATTATTATTCTAAGACCAATACTTAAGTATTTTGTATTACAGAGTATTTTTATGGAGCAGTAAAAACATTAAAGTAGGTATTAGGGAATCTGCTTGTTTCTTACATAATACACCTTGTTTGTTGCCGAGTGTTTAGTATAAAAGCGTGATTCTACTTGAAAAATTTGCCATAGATGTAATTGTAGATAGACAATCGATCCTGTTGATTTTTCTTTTACTATGGAGATAGCCAAAACTAACCAAGAGTCTTGGTTCTTAGATCCATTGTGATTTTTGTGACATTGCCACTTTTGAGAATGGTTTGCATCAAGATTTGTCGTAATGGATGAAAAACATTTTCAGTTAATCTCTTAAAAATCTCTTTTCGTTTTTTATGTCAGCTAATTTCCTCTTATGGGCTGATCGTCTGTAACAATTTAAGTAATAAGTAGTAAGTTAAGGAAAGGTATGACTTTAATTCGCCAAGGAATACTTCGTCACTGGAAAGGCAACTTTTCTGCTGCAAACAAAATGTCGATTTTAAGTTATTTATATATTCGGAATCAGCGATTTTTTCTGCGTCGTTCTGTCTGGGTCCCATTACGATCAGAGCAAGTTTTTGGCGTTAAGAAAACCGAAAAAAAGGAGATTTTTCGTATTTCCAGTTTGGCACAATTTCTTGTATAAAAAATTTCTGGATTTTGTTAAACAAATGTTATATAAGTAATTTTTACCTACCGTTAATAAATACAAGTTGCACTTTGAGTAAAATTGGCTACTGGTAGTCTGATTACTAATAATATGTAAGTAAATTTGCTAATATCAAAGCATTGAGGTAAATGTAGAACTAGAGGAGCTATCGTATGCAAAAGACATGTTCCATTTTGAAAGTACCGCTGAAAAATAATTCAATCGTCTAAGCATGCGAAATTCACGCAGCGGTGTATCGCTTCTAGGATAAAATTTGTTCGCGAACGAAAAGGCGTAAGCGCCGTGATTTTCATAGTACTTTACGCGTTTTGTTCAACGTACCTCAACAAAATGTCATTTTGTTGACTAAGCTACAGATTACAGAAGAGACTATTCGTATCTGGGAGTTTTATACCTAACAAGAATCCTGATAATGATTAAAGAGTACCTACCTACATATTAAAACTTCCTTCAAATGAGGTTATACATAGCTTGTTTTGTGATCTAAACAGCGTAATTTTCAAAATGGTACTTGATTTATTTTTTCCTTTAATAGTAGGATAGTAATAACAATGATACTCAGACTGTTGTCCAAAGATATAGCTACGTTAGCATATTTTTCTGTTGGTTCATATAGAAGTTCATGTTAATGACAAAATAATAATCCAATTTATGTAGGTAGTAATTGTAATAAAGATCTTTCATCATCTTAGGAAAGTATTTACTAAGGTAACACCTATTAAACTATTCCATGAAATAATAAAAGCCAGAAGTAATAAAAAAATAATCACATTAAGGTTGCATTCGTGTACGAAGTAATTTTACCCTGCACTAAACTGCAACAAAGTATATCTTAAAGAAATTTTTGTGCGCTTACATAGGCAATTCACTTCACATAAGTTTTATAGCACTACATAAATATACTGACAGTGCTAAAAGTAATTTTACTTCACTGATTCAAACCCACGTGAAAAGAAATTTTAACTTACTCGTACTTCAATGGATTATTGATGAATACGTCAGTATTTTAAACTGCAATAAAATTATTAACTGCTTGGTAAGAAACTTTGCCTTACCAAGTTTTGAAGAAAGTTGAGGTCACTTTTTCTTTTGCGTGTCTCTTACCCAACCCACAGCTATTTCTGGCTATCACAACAGTATGCAATATACGTGTAAAAATAAACAAAAAATGCCGTAGCAATTGTCAATTTATTTTGTTAAAATCGGATAACAGGACAAAAAGGTACGAATTTTTTTCTAAAAAAAAAAACTTTAAACGGCTTTTTCTCGAAACGACCCTTTCGCACAGCAGAAAAGTTGCCTTTCCAGTGACGACTTATGACTTGTAATACTTAGTTATGTTCTGTTACCAGCCTGTTTACTTTTACCAGACTTTTGAAAAAAATTGCCCTAAGTTAAATACGAGTGTAGGATTTTTTTTTATTCCGCCTTGTACTATTTTTAAGAGACTTCAAAAAAGGAGCAGATTGAATAAAAATAATTTTTGTTTTTTGGGTGAAATCCGGCACTGCCTAAGGAACAATGTTGTAAAGAAATGCAAGGTGCTAAATGTTAAGCCATGTTGAAGAGATTACTACATACAGCCATCCGTTAAGTTGATAGCGAGTGGATCGTAGGTTTGATTCCCGGAGCCAAAATCACATTAACAAAAATCTTGCCAATTTTATATGGGTTGAGCAAGGCACATTGCGAGGAGAACAGACGGCTGTTGGGGTGGAAAGGTCCTTGAGTGGAGGCCGCGTGCATGAGGCCGCAGCCGTGACCAGGTGGATCGACGATCCAGTGAAGGTCACGCGAGACCTTTGGATACGGGTGGCACAGGACAGATCTGCATGGAGAACTTTGGGGGAGGCCTATGTCCAGCAGTGGACGTCTATTAGCTAAAATGATGGGTTAGGATCACTTGATGGAAAGCGATTCCCGCCGTCCATGAACACCTATGATTAGTGGAGTCGCAAGTGCGCTGCCAACTTTTAAGCTGCCTTTCCCGTTGGAATGGGCCTCTGGTATCCTCATTCACTCGGCGAAATACAGCGCAAACTTTGTTTATGTTAATTATGACTTAGGATAGGTGTAAAATTGATTATAATATTTAAGTTCTAGGTAAATAATTCTGTGATCTTGAATGTAGGTATGTAATTTTTTTATGGGATAGGCGGGAAAAGAGTAGACGGATCTTGGTTCGTAAACGATTACCGCCGCCTATACACCTGTCAAACAGACATCCGCAATACCAAAGGAGTCGAAAATGCGCTACCGACCTTTTAAAAAGGAATACGCCCTCTTTTTGAAAGTTTGCAGGTTGAATCGGAAGTACATCAGGTGATAGCTCTTTCCATAGTAGGAGGCAGATAGCTTAACCTAATTCGGAAAGCTTTGACTGGCCCTATGGCGCATTTGGTAGTAAGCCTGCCTCATACGCCAAATGGTGTCGGTTCGATCCCCACCCTGGACAAACGTTCGTGTGATGGATACTTGTGTTTGTTCAGTGTCTAGGTGTAATAATGTATGTATGTATATTTTTCCTCTGTTGTCTGATATCTGTGACACAAGTGCTGAACTCACTAAGTACGGAGTCAGGTCAATATAGGAAATATTGTATGAACTGTGTGAATTATAGGTGTTCTATTTAATTAAAAATTAAGTTAATTCTGACACAATTGTATCTCATCATTACTTAGATATAATTAAATTGAGTTTGTGTGTATGATTAAATGCAAACGTGTGATGTTTGTTGTTATTTTTTCCTTATTTATTAAACATTTTCCGCTTCATAAGTACATACAGCTACACATAAGGATCAACGAATTTGTTTACGTAGCAGACGAGCAGACGGATCACCTGATGATAAGCGGTTGCCGCTGCCCATAGACACCTGGAACACCAGTAGAGTCACTAGTGCTCTGCCAACCTTTAACCCCCTTATCCGCCCAATGGGGCCTCCAGTACCCACTCGACAAAACACAGCACAGGCGCTGCATCACGCCAGTCTACAACCTCCCATGGAAGGCTTACGTTCTCATTCCACTGAACTGCCATCGCCCTAATTTTGTTACCTCTATACTATCCAATTCTGGAGGAAATAGCTTTCAGTGATAAGCCCGGGCAGATACCAGTTGTACTGCACATTATGCAAATCCTTTCCCGCAATGAGACGTCTTGTCTATAAAGGGTGCCTTTACTACAGAGATGTGCTACGGATGCGATGAATGCGTGCTACGGATGCCATGGATGCATGCTAATGTTGGATGCATGCTACGTACGCGATGGATGCGCGCTACGGATGCGCGCTATGGATATGAGCAATGGACTGGAGTTTTCAAAAGTCTTTTGGTCGAACCCATTTCCCAACTGCCATCTTATCGATTTGTCTGATGGGTTTTTTAACGATAAGCTACCGCTATACTTCACTTCAAAAAGCTAAATTACAAAATTCTATACGAATGCTACAGATGCGATGGATGCGATAGATGTGTGCTACGGATACGACGGTTGCGTCCTACGGATTGAATGAATGCGTGCTATAGATGCGATAGCTACGTGCTACGTTGGATGTGTGCTACGGAGGCGTTGGATGCGTGCTACGGATGCGTTGGATGCGTGCTACGGACGCGTTGGATGCGTGCTACGGACGCGTTGGATGCGCGCTACGGACGCGTTGGATGCGCGCTACGGACGCGTTGGATGCGCGCTACGGACGCGTTGGATGCGCGCTACGGACGCGTTGGATGCGCGCTACGGACGCGTTGGATGCGCGCTACGGACGCGTTGGATGCGCGCTACGGACGCGTTGGATGCGCGCTACGGACGCGTTGGATGCGCGCTACGGACGCGTTGGATGCGCGCTACGGACGCGTTGGATGCGCGCTACGGACGCGTGGATGCGCGCTACGGACGCGTTGGATGCGCGCTACGGACGCGTTGGATGCGCGCTACGGACGCGTTGGATGCGCGCTACGGACGCGTTGGATGCGCGCTACGGACGCGTTGGATGCGCGCTACGGACGCGTTGGATGCGCGCTACGGACGCGTTGGATGCGCGCTACGGACGCGTTGGATGCGCGCTACGGACGCGTTGGATGCGCGCTACGGACGCGTTGGATGCGCGCTACGGACGCGTTGGATGCGCGCTACGGACGCGTTGGATGCGCGCTACGGACGCGTTGGATGCGCGCTACGGACGCGTTGGATGCGCGCTACGGACGCGTTGGATGCGCGCTACGGACGCGTTGGATGCGCGCTACGGACGCGTTGGATGCGCGCTACGGACGCGTTGGATGCGTGCTACGGACGCGTTGGATGCGCGCTACGGACGCGTTGGATGCGCGCTACGGACGCGTTGGATGCGCGCTACGGACGCGTTGGATGCGCGCTACGGACGCGTTGGATGCGCGCTACGGACGCGTTGGATGCGCGCTACGGACGCGTTGGATGCGCGCTACGGACGCGTTGGATGCGCGCTACGGACGCGTGGATGCGCGCTACGGACGCGTTGGATGCGCGCTACGGACGCGTTGGATGCGCGCTACGGACGCGTTGGATGCGCGCTACGGACGCGTGGATGCGTGCTACGGACGCGTTGGATGCGCGCTACGGACGCGTTGGATGCGCGCTACGGACGCGTTGGATGCGCGCTACGGACGCGTTGGATGCGCGCTACGGACGCGTTGGATGCGTGCTACGGACGCGTTGGATGCGCGCTATGAAGGTTATGGGGTGCGCGTTACAGATACCATCAATTCGTGCTACAGGTGGTCGTGAGTCATGAAGCAATGTCAGTATCTTCTGCGGCTGCGCATCTAGTGCATAATGTATGATGTTGTGTGAATGTATTTATTTATTTATAGGTAGGCGGAAACGTTCACATAGTTTTGTAGCGTATCTTTCACATCTTCGCTAATAGCTGCATAGCACATCTTTGGTGGAAAGGCACCCTTACGAGTAGATGCGTCTATAAGCCCGAACGTTCTCTCTCTCAAAAGGAATAAATAGGATTTCTATAGAGGTATAATCTAGCAGTACTACTTACTACAAAGAGAATGACATCACTAGTACAGAATCTGACTGTGGGAGAGCCAGGCTTTAGCATGAATGCTCATTCATGCTAAAGCCTGGCTCTCCCACAGTTCTGCTAGACCGGAGTGCAGCGAGGCCTACGCTGTTTTGTCAAGTGAGTTGAGTATAGGATAGAGTGAGAGTACCAACTGAGGCCTGATTCGGGGGAAACAGTTCACTTGGCACTCCACAAAATGAATAGAAATCTTTACTGCGCCGTGACATGTATTCATTTTTATGTGAATTATGGCAGAAGAGCAAACGCATCACCTGATGGTAAGTGATGGCGGCCGTCCATAAAACTCACAGCGCAAATGGATTAGTGGAGTCATAAGCATGCTGCCAATTTTAAATCCGATTGCCTTCATCGAACTTAGGACCCAGAGATCACAGTCCGGTACTTAACCACTAGACCAGGGGTCATCAAATGTCGGACCGCAGGCCGAATGAGGACCGCCGAACCACACTCTGCGAGCCCCCCATCGTAGCCGCTGGGACACCACATCGTAGCTACTGGGACACCACATCGTAGCCGCTGGGATACCCCATCGTAGCCGCTGGGGCCCCCCATCGTAGTCGATTACGAGCCGCTGGAACCCACCGTCGCAGGCGTCGTTTTTTTGTGCGGACCGCGATTGTCGTTTTACTTCTGAAAAGACATCCCGAATGAAACTAATTGGTGACCCCTGTACGACTACAGCAGACCAAACGGGGAACGCTCGGTAAGTGACGAATCACCAGTATTATAAATAAATAAATTGAGACAACATCACATACATTTTCCTGGTCCCAAACTAAGGTTTTCCCTTGTACTATGGAAACCAGAAACAACGAAGGAACCACAAACACCCAGACCCAACACAAATATCTGTTTCATCAATAAACATTTGTGTTGGTGCGAGAATCGGACCCGCGACCCTTGCGTCTCAACCGGCGCTCAAACCATTACGCCAAACGGGTCGTCCATACATAGCGTATGTCCTTAAACTTTTAAGTAACGTAAGTATTACTGATCCTTTCAGCTTAAAACAAATTAACGGAGCCAATTCGACTCGACGGATTGAAACAAACAATCGTTTCAGCTACAAAAGGCCAAATTATTCATGCACAAATGTATGCCGACTGAAAAATTGGAAAATTTTCAGTAGGCCCCTGAGAAGTGCTGAAATACAATTTCAATTTATTTCTACAGTCATGTTTGGGTACCGCTGTTCAAAAAACAAAACAAAATGTTCAAAAAAGAAAAAACAAAAGCATTCTCATCTCATGTTTACTTTTTTATGTGATAGGTGGCAGACAAGCATACGGATCACCTGATGGTAAGCGATTACCGCCGCCCATAGACACCTGCAACACCAGTAGAGTCACAAGTGCGCTGCCAACCTTTAACCCCCATTTCCCGAATTGGGCCTCCTTGCCCTCATTCACTTGACGAAACAGCGCAGGCGCTGCTTCACGCCGGTCTTCTGTGAGGCCGTGGTATCACTCCGGTCGAGCCGGCCCATTCATGGCGAAGCGTGGCTCTCGCACAGTTAAACCTTATTGTCACTGCTGTCTCTTATTTGTCATCATTATCGTAAAAGTGAATGCATCGGTTTTAAACCACGACTGTCTTAAATCCCTATTTCGTAATACGTCGTAAGGCCCAGACAGCAGACACAATGGAAAATCAATTGCCTTTTAAAAGTCTTTTGGGTCTTACGACGTTAAGAGTAACTTTGGTTTAACGTCGTAAGGCCCAGACAGCAGGCACAGTAGAAAATCAATTGCCTTTTAAAAGTATTTTGGGTCTTACAACGTTAAGGGTGTCTTTGCTTTAACGTCGTAAGGCCCAGACAGCAGACACAATGGAAATCAATTGTTTTTGCCTCGTATGAGGGCTGGTCACATTAGCCGCAAACTGACAACCGTTGGAGCCATAAAGTCCTTGAGTGGAGACCGCTAGAGTGCTACAAGATGGGATGACGACATTCGAAGGCTGGCTGGAGTGAGCTGGATGAGAGTGGCCGAAAATCGGGAGCGGTGGCGTGCATTGGGGGAGACCTATCTCCAGCAGTGGACGAGCGTGGGTTGCTGATGATGATGATGATGATGATGCTTTTGAGTTTTACGACGTTAAACTGTTGGTTATTAGTATAGTTTTCAGTTTTTTTTTTATATTATAGGAAGGCAAACGAGCAAGCGGGTCACCTGATGGTAAGTGATCACCGCCGCCCATGGACATCAGCTACACCAGAAGGAGTGCGGATGCGTTGCCGGCCTTTTAGGAAGGTATAGGCTCGTTTCTTGAAGATTTGAATGTCGTACCGGTTTGGAAATACCGCTGCGGGAAGTTGATTCCACAATGAGGAGGTGCGTGGCAGTAAGTGTCGAGTAAAGCGCACGGTAGTGGACCGCCATCCATCCAGGTGGTATGGATGGAATCCGAGTTTATGGCGTGTAGTGCGGTGGTGAAATTTGGCTTGTAGAAAGGTATGTCTATTGATAGTTTTTTTTCTTTTGTGTAATACATTCGTCCGTAATGAATGTCTATACAGAACCTCAGTAAGTCAGTAATATCTCTCGTCAGTTTTCGGGCAAAGCCTCCAATTTGCGGGTAATCCACGAGACATGCGGCGCCCCCCAGCGGCGGTTGTTTAAATTAAAACACGGCCCGAGATGAGTTCGCAATGTTTCGCTTGATGTGCTCGCATTCACTGAGGATGGTAAAGTGTAGTCAACTCTTCGATCGTATAAACGTAGATAGGAGAATGTGTTAAAATTGTTGCAATCAATGAAGTCTACATTTGGCAAGAGAGCTCTGTTTAGCATTTTCAGAATTTAAAACAAATTAGGTCCGCTTGCGCCCGATGTTAAGTTAACCCAAGAAAATTTAGCCCATCAGAAACAATATACTTGTCAAAAAAACCAAGTCTCGCAACTACCGTAAAAAGTGGTGAGATCCAGGTTTTGCCAAGTCAGTTATTCATTTATTGACTTGGCAATCACACATATATCTCACAAATAATGCATTGAATTAATTCGGATGTGATGAATCAAAATTTAAAAATATTTTTGTTGTTTCTTAATTCATACACCAAACACTACTTATATTTCAAATTTGAAGGTTCTAGGTCTGCTAGAAGTGCCTTAGAATTTTGATGATCGGTGAGTCAGTGAGTGATAAAATTAAGAAACTTTGGCCCGTATTAATTCTTAAATTACTGGTTCAAATTTATTGAAATTTTAAATATACCGTGTCATTACAATGCCTGCATGGTTACTGAAAATTTAGTTTTCTAGTTTTATCTACAACGAAGTTACAGGGGGTCGAAAATGGCCTGAATTGCTTCGAGAAAAGGATGGTACGGCCGTGCCGCTTTTTTGCTCGACGTGGTGGAGATTTTTCAAGAAATTTATTTATTTACTTGTCTTAATAAATTACATAATGTTAGATAATAATACAAAATGAACCACTGGGAACTACACGCTAACATGAGAGATACCTACAACAAGAGTATGTATTATGAACATTAATTTATTTCATATGAACATTAGACATCGCTTCACGCCGTTATTGCCACTATAAAAATGTTTTATGTAATAAAAAGCATTTAGTACTTTTTCCACACGTCGCATTTTAGATAGCACCCGAAAAACTAAAGCTAACTGGTGTTAAAAATAAAATATTTAAGCTGTAACACCGCTACTAGAGTTGGGACGTTATAGCTCTAGGTTTAAAATCGACTTTTTTCCCCATTTTCACATACCTTACCACATTCAAATTAAATCAAATCAAATTATTTATTGCACTCATGTTGTGATTAGGTTTTGAATTTAATGACAGTTCAACATGAACCCTGTTAGGACACAGCAATATTTTAAAAACTACATAAAGGAGCAATATCTTAAAAACTACTTAAAGGATTTTCACATACATACCATATTGACTGGACGGATGGCGCATTTGGTAGTGACCCTGCCTCATACGCCAAAGGTCGTGGGTTCGATCCACACCCTGGACAAACATTCATGTGATGAACACTTGTGTTTCTTCAGTGTCTGGGTGTAATATATGTATTTAAGTATTATAATCGTGTTTCCTCTGTTGTCTAATTTGTGACACAACTTGTGACTTTTATCGGGCTATGGTCGGGCGCTTTAATCACCAAAATGTAATTACTATCATTTATGCTCGGCCTCTGATCAAGGTTTTGATACATACTTAATATTTTGCACGATATCGTAAAAAAACTTAATTTTCTTTATTGTTTTTGTTTTATTTCTAACTAGCGGCCGCCCGCGACTTCGTCCGCGTGGAAAAGAAACTTTTTACCCCCCTTTTAACCCCTTACAATCCCCTTTTCGCAATAAAAAGTAGCCTACGTTCTTTCTCAGGGTTTAGATCATCTGTATTCATCATCATCATCTGTATTTAAATCCGTTCAGTAGTTTTGGCGTGAAAGAGTAACAGACAGACAGAGTTACTTTCGCATTTATAATATTAGTTAGGATTGTATAAGCAGTGGAACTCTGTTATTGGTTAGTGTTGTACTAATTTAACATGTTTGAGCTATTACATTGTACTTAAAGTTGTTGAGTTTCCAATAAATAAATAAATAAAACTGTTGCGTGGGCGATGGCCTGTCCAACGTGCGGGAGTAATCACTTTCCATTATAAAAATAAAGGGTATTTTTTCAACCCACGATGATTTTTTCTCCGCCTCTACCGCTGGCGGCAGTCGCGTTGACATCAATTTTAAAAGGGCAAAAAGTGAAGCCCCGGGGTGGGGTGTGTTACGCGAATAAATTGAATAAAATCTGCCAACTGTTTTCATTCCATATATCCCGGAGTGTGGGACTTTTGATTTTTCTATGATATTTTTTTTTATGGCGAATAAAACAAAATATGGGTACAACAAAATAGTTTTTTATGCCCGTATTCGTTTAACGTCATAAGACTCAAAAGCCTTTCAAAAGGCATTAAACAAGTGATTTTCCATTGTGTCTGCTGTCTGAATCTTACGACGTGTTGAAACGTAAGGCGTGTCGCACACACACTCAAGAGTCGAGGCGGAAGCGTTCAAGAGGCGCACCGCCTCTGACTTTTCTGTACAATCAAATATGTCAACGCATACTGCCAGAGTCGCGCGCGGCGCAGTCGAGGCGGCGGAGGTGCAGAGTCGAGTCGGCGACGCGGCGTGCCGTGCGCCCGCGCCGGCCGCCGCCCCGACCCCGCCGCCATTTTTTCATCCATTCTATCTATTTCCATATTGAATGGGTGTAAACGATGCGCTGCACCTCCGCCTCGACTCTTATATCACACCACCGCCTCGACTGTGCCTCGACTCCGCCTCGACTCTGGCAGTGTGCTACCCGCCTAAGGGTCGCGGGTTCGATTCTCACCAACACAAATGTTTGTTGATGAAACAATATAATTATGTTGGGTCTGGGTATTTGTGGTTCCTTCCTTGTATTGTGTTTCCATAGCACAAGAGAAAACCTTAGTTTGCGACCAGGACAATGAACTAGTATGTGATGTTGTCTCAATTTTCTTATATACTTATTTATTCGTTTAGAAATTTGTTTTATCCGCTGGAGAGTCACGCTTCGGCATGGACAGGCCGTTTTCACTGGAGTGCTACTACCGCTAAACAAAATATAGTTACAGCAACATGTCGAAGTATACTGGAAGAGATCCCTCATAGTGATAAGGCCACCATTGTACATTACTCCTGTAGTATCTAGATTTAAGATTTATACCTCTGTTTTGTGTGCAATTAATTAATATATTCATTCATTCATCCGTCTGCACATCTGCGTAAAAAAAACTGGAAAACGCTAAGTAGTTAGGTACTCGTAGTAAGAGAGTTACGAGACAAAGGGATGCAGTTCAGCTCATGCTGCTTCGAGCCACACTCAAACCACAAACTAGTAGTCAAACCACAGACTACAGATGACAGTAAATACTCCCTCGCCCAGGCCGGAAGGGAAGCCACTGGCACTAAACAAATCCATCCATTTTTCACTGCCTTAAAAAGTCGACGAAACAAAATCACTCCGAATCTGATTCAAATTTAACTCCAGGCTTATTTCTTGTCTTTTTAACAAACGACCGAACCGCTCCCCCCTAATTTGAGGCCTAATCTGGTGCAAATAAAGTCGTTTTCCGATTGGGGGGGTGGGGTTTTTTTTCAGAGCCCTTTTTATCTAGAAAATGGAGACGTCAAAGTGACAAGTACAGATTGCTAACAGATCGGAGATCCGTGGAGTGTGCACTGAATTAAATTTTAGTGGAAGCGTGACATGCTGGCCGCTTATCTAAAAAGCCAATAAGTCGCGTTTGGTGATTTTGTACTTTCAATCTTATGGGTAAATCATAAAACTCAAAATCAAACAATTGCAGTTAAAGCCCTTTTGGATTTAAAACGGCAGCATGGGACACATAATATCCAGGTGGGGTTATCTCGGAGAAAGTGAGCGTTTTTTATGCAATCAGTTGGTACCTATCGTTGATAATCGTGAACAACCCTCCTCCTCCCTACAAAGTGGACCGAGGATTTGGTGATGGTACCTACGAAGAAATTCCTTGGATGCGGGTGGCACAGGACTGATCTTTGTAGAGAACATTGGGGGAGGCCTTTGTCCAGCAGTGGATGTCTGTTGGCTGAAATACTTAATTATGATCTTTAATAAAACATGACAAGAAATATCTTTTTGCCATTTTTTTAATACTTTATCTCATTTAATTTCATTTTTGTAAGTTTCATACAAAAAATAGGGACCTATTGGTTGGAAAAACAAAAAATAGAGCCCTATTTTTATTAATTTTAATAACTAGGTACCTCTATTCTACCCCTAATCTACACATACAATTAATTAGTAAAGTATAAGCCGCCTATATACTGTCCCACTGCAGGGCAAAGGCCTTCATCATAGAAATCAAGTCATCGCCACTACGATGTGATTAGGCTTAAAATCATCCCACTTGCCTAATGCGGAGTGATCAAAACCCGAGCTACGTTTGTCTCTTCGATATCATTGTCAAATAAAGCCTTCTGTATATACGTGTATACTCCCTTTAATTTGACTTCTGTACCAAGTACGGTGTGCATATTACTTGCTATAAAAAATCACCAGTTTGTTTGTCCGTCCACGACACGGGTAGGATTGCAGTCGTAAACCTGAGAGCTAACGCAGCACCTGTATGTAAAATTAAAAGACATTTTTCGGGCGTTATTGAAGTTTATTATTCAGTTGTAGTAAAAACAATTTTACAGGTTGAAATCTGTAAACTGGTTCTGGGCACGATTAGATGTGGTAATAGTTTCTATGCTATCGCTATCAGAAAGGAAAGAAAATAAAAATATTTATACATAAAATGGTTTCCACATAGCATGTGTTAGCAATGTCTAAAGCCGCTAACGTTGACTTAACGTTATTTAACGCTAAATTAATTAGATATTGATAATTACTAATTTATAATTAATTAATTCTGTGTATTAAAGCGACATTGTTATATTTAAAAAACGTAACTATGTACATTGAACTGAATTTTTATAATGAAATTATTATATAGGTATTGTAGATATTTTGATGTTTTATATTAGGTAATTAAGCAAGCGTGATATAGTTTAAAATAAAATTTACAATATGTCACATATTTGCATGCAATAGATATAATATTGCAAAAAATGTGATCAATTATGTAGTTGGTTTTAAAACCAACTACAGCTGTTATATAGGATGTTTTATGCAAATAAAGTTATCTTTATCTTTTATCCGTCTGCTCATTTTACTACCTAATCATAAAGAAAATAAATGCCAGATCATATTATAATTAAAAACTGGCTGACTACGAGTAACTTGGAAGTTGGGTTTCTTTTTATGTGGCAGACGAAAAGACAGATAATCTGATGGCAAGCGATTGCTACCACTAATGGACTTTCGCATGTATTAATATGTATTTTAGCAAATAAATATTTTTTTGTTATGTTTTTGTCACAAGTGTGCTGCTAGAAAGTGTACAAATAATGTACACTTTATAAACAACTGTGAACAACGCCCCGTTGGTCTAGTGGTTTGAGTACCGGGCCGTGATCTCGGGGTCCGGCATTAGGCAAGCGTGGTGATTAAGCCTAATCCCATCATAGTAGCGATAACTTGATTTCTATGATGGAGGCCTTTGCCCTGCAGTGGGACAGTATATAGGCTGATACTATAAACAACTGTATATTGGAAAATTGCTCATTAGACAGTTGCTATCGCCATGTCAACACGTAGCGAGTGTAGGGAGCGCCTATAAAATGTTTACTCCACCCCTCGGCTCGAACTCGTAAACCTCTCCCGCGAAAAATTGCGACTCCAGCCCTAATGAAAGGGTGAATAATGGAGAACGGGGCTCAGAGTGCCAGATCAATGCATGTTAATTAGTAATAGAGAAGTATGCCTATCGAAATAATGGCTAGTCTTACCTGGAACAGATCATCTTGAATCGGTAAACCACGAAGTTCATCATGATAAAAATAAAAAAGTTAGAAAAAAAAATATTTTCTATCAAAATGCTTAAAACTTGAAAAATAGAGTAACTTCCCAATATTTCCCGGTTACTGCACTACTCCTATTGATTATAACGTGATGAAAAAATAATTGTACCTACCTACGTGTCCCAAATCTCTGCATGTGCCGTTACATTCCGTTGAATATTTTGTTCCTATATTAAGGAACATAACAGACAGACAAACATTTTACTGATTGCATTTTTGGCATTAGTGTCGATCGCTAATCACCCCCTGATATGTATTTTGAATGTACCTTGTGAATACCTATGTATTTCTTGTACAGAAATGACCTCTCTACAGATTTATTAGAAGTACGAGTAGATATAGATTTCGCTTAACGCTTTTAGAGCTCAATATGATTTTATGAATCTTAAGGATGAGTGGCCTGATTTCTATACTATTTATAAAGAGATAACTTCTATAGAAAACGACAAGGCTTATAGGTAAACGGAAAACACGAAACGCTTGCGCGATGTAATTGGACACTGTAATTGGTTCATTTCTGAATTACGGTCCCGTAGCGAAGTGAGGCCGGGGCACTAGTCATTCATAAAGTCAAATTGGATTGTAAAGGTCTCCCTTGCGTTCAGTCATGAATGTTTTTCACCAACACCGCGAGCTGCAGTGCTATTTCACCTGGTTTCAACCTATTCACACGAGTGACAAACAAACCGACGAACCTTTGATAGGTAAAGTTTGTGATTCTCAAAATTGAAAATATACGCACCAATCTTGCGAAGCGTAGTGTTGCCGGATATTCGATTATCGATAAATCGATTGTGTCCGCCGATTAATCGACAAATCTGCGATTATTTTTAGAATATAATCGTCATTCACATTTTTTCTTCTTAGACATGTACTGTAGGATATGAGTCCTATCCTAGTACATGTCGAAGATAATTATAGGACACACATTATTGAAACCGTAGTAACTTGGTGCCTGAGATGTACCTTCATAGCGATACTATCTTAGCCAAAAGGTCAATTAAATCGATTACATCGATATTATCGATTATATGGTTATTATTGCTTCAAAACTCAGAATCGATACTATCGATAATATTGATTATATTGTACTTGACTACGCATTATAATCGATTAATTGATTAAAATTAATTAATTTGGTTACAAATAGGAATCGATACTATCGATTGATTGTCATATCGATTGTTAGATAGTTTGGGCCACATTTATACGATCGATTATTGAATAATCGATGCACAATCGATTTTACGGCAACACTAGCGAAGCGTCGGTCTCCCTTGTACCTCTGGGCTACATATCCCTGCCCGCAAGTTTGCCAGGAAGTTTTTATCAAGTGTCCTACGCTATCGTTGAGCTTTCAAACTTTTGATAAAGTAACTTTCTTCACACTGAATTTAGTTTGAAACTCTTCTGTAGTTTGGTTTTAGTTAAGTATGCTTTGTTTATATTTATGTTTTGCGTTGTGGTTTGAGGCGTTATGAAAACTGACAAGGTTTCCGACTTGTCGTAAGGGGCGACTAAACGGGATTAAGTAATACACATACAAAATTCTTTATTCTCCATTATATAGGACTAGCGGCCGCCCGCGACTTCGTCCGCGTGGAAAAGTAACTTTTTACCCCCCTTTCAACCCCTTACAACCCCCTTTTCGCAATAAAAAGTAGCCTATGTTCTTTCTCAGGGTCTAGATTATCTGTATACCAAATTTTATTTAAATCCGTTGAGTAGTTTTGGCGTGAAAGAGTAACAGACAGACAGACAGACAGACAGACAGAGTTACTTTCGCATTTATAATATTAGTATGGATATTTCAAACAGGGTGTATCTGTGAACATTTACATCCCTTAAACCACGTGCTCTATTAACGATTCTGAATAACATTTGTTTAACAACTTTTCGAAATTCATCCAAAATTTTTTCGACTCCTCATAGAAAATGACCAAGTCACGTGACTCACTTTGTATGAAAAGATGTATTTTTTTTATGCCAATTTTCAAAAGTAACGTGGTTAAAGGGATGTAAATGTTCACAGATACACCCTGTATAAATAGGTCTTATTATATTTTCAACCATCCTGAGTGAATACGAGAACACATCAAGCGAAACATTGCGAACTCATCTCGGGCCGTGTTTTAATTTAAACAACCGCCGCTGGGGGGCGCCGCATGTCTCGTGGCTTACCCGCAAATTGGAGGCTTTGTCCAAAAACTGACGAGAGAAATTATTGACTTACTGAGGCTCTGTCAGATATTCATTACTACAGGGTGAATTATTTTGAGCATCCTGTATCACAAGTTTGTTTGTAAAGCTTGATTAATTTCTAGATTATAGAATAATTGCACGATGTAATCAACGCTCAGCGCCATCTCTTGGTACGTTGTGGAACTAAAGTCACGAAACGAAAAGAGGGTGGACGGTTAGTTAGTTAAGTACCTACTTGTTTTTCATAAAGTGCGAAAGTGTCCGAGTTTTACACACAAAAAAAATCTACATTGCGTACTTATTGGTCTAATAAATACGTTATGAATCAATCGGTTGTAAGCCTCAAAAGTTTGCAGGCAATTTCCATTCCAGTAACAAACTTACCTAAAGTATCCATAATTCACTGACATTACATTATTAATGTCAAAATAACTTTTTAATTTGAGTTTTTAATAAGAAGAGAAGCCATTCGTTCCGCTAGAGGCCATAAATTTAATTATACCTTCTTCGCAGAGGGCCGTAATTCCATAAAGCCTACAGTAATTATACGACAGCAGAGTACTTATTTTCAATATTGCTATTCAATTGTCATAGGCGCTAGCTACTGTATTTTAAAGTTTTCGTTCATGTGGTAAGTGGTAACTGGTACATACATGGGCGTACCCAGGTGGGGCAGCTACCCTCCTGGATAATTTTGACATCCGCGTCCCTACTAATTTAACCTATCTTGTACTTTTATCGATAAAAATGAAAAAAAAAACCGTTTGAAAGGGAACCGTGTGTCAAAGGTCGGCGCACTTTTATTTTATTGGTGTTGCAGGTGTCTATAGCTACCATCAAGTAATCCATCTGCTCGTCTGTCACTTATCACAAAAGACCTAGTAGTTAAATCGCACCTTTATTCAAACAAAGAAATAACTCAAAATTCGAGTTTTCCGAGATTTCATCAAAAACTGTAATAACTTAACGAGGACTATCGTTTCACTCGAACAGCCAATCAAATATGAGCAAACTGAGGGAGACAGCGCATGGTCCGCCTCTCTTTTACTTAACACGCGCGAACAAGTTGATTCCGGTAAAGCGAAAGATTCAGTGATGTGCCAGCTTTGTTCAAGGTTTGACCGCTGCTCTTCCGTGTTTGAGTGAAATAAAACCAAACATTGCGGTGTTTTACTGCCAGATAAAATTTATTTTCTCTAATATTTAATCTAATAGTGCAATAATTTATACTTAGTTCACTTTATTAGAAAAAAAATTGAAATTTCTACGTATCATTTTAGACATAATTCTGTTTTATTTTAAAAGTTTCATAAGATACTGAACTTAATAAGACTTATTTCAATGTTGTACTGTTAATTCACGATTACCGTTGTGGTATTTGGAGTTGAGTCTCTGTGTTAATAACTTTAGAAATATTACTTTTTCAACTTTTTAAATTAATTCACTATTAAAGTAAATTCATACATGTCACGTTACTGAAAGTATCGTAATAATGGCAATTTTAATCTGTATTTAGCATGGCGTCATTATCTAGGACGCGGATGATATAGGTTTAGTTGATCAAAATACATCAATATCTGATAGCGATTCAAAAAAGTATGACCCTGGTACATTGAATGACACCAAATTTGATTGTAAAGTAACTATCTATATCTATTTGATTGTCAAGTATCTGGAGGCACGGCAGTGCCAGTGCGAGAAGCTACGCCTGCGCTGTGTTTCGACGAGAAAATAAATGATGGTATTGAAGGCTCCATCGGGGAGAAAGGGGGTTAAAAGGTTAGCAGGGGATTTGTGACTCCGCTCGTGTTGCGATGAGTGTCTATTATACGCCTGCTCGTACATTAATTCTTGTATGACTGTCATTGTACATAAATATAAATATACGTACGCCGCTCAACTAGGGCTTGCAATCGAATATTCGAAAAAAAAAATATAAAACTGTTCCGTATATTCGAATATTAGATCTGCGATATTCGATAATCGTTTTTTTCGAAATTCCTAGTCAATCCTTTTACGTGGTGTAAGATGATGGCATATTTTATTAAATGAAATGAAACAAAACTCCAGGGCACTTTCCAATACTGACCATCTTCTCTAGGACGGGCGGCAATAAGAGGTTCCGATCTCCAAGGGCGGTTAATGTTGTCCTTGATTCATCCCACGCAGGCATTCCGCCATTGTGTGCTGTGCGGTATCTTCCGCACAGTCGTACACATCTGCACCGGCAACGATGCATAGATACCTTCCAACTTAGCCATGTCATGAGAGGATCTGTGTCAACAGATAGCTCATCGATCCACCCCACTTTCTTCGAATCCATCTGTCTAAGATGGGCCAGACCGGCTCCAGAATCCGACGTCGTGATTCAGAACCTTCGGTGTCGAACTAGTTTAGGCGCCGCCGCCATTCACTTAGTGCCGTGTCCTGAGCAGCTCTTTACTACCGCACTACTGCGTCCAGCGGAGAATAAATAAAAATGAATAAAATGAATAAATAAATTGAAACAATATCACATACAATTGCCCTGGTCCTAAACTAAGGTTTTCCCTTGTACTATGGAAACCAGAAACAACGAAGGAACCACAAACACCCGGCACCATTTACTGCGAATTTGAGCACTTTGCCAGTAAACAAAATCCTGGACTTCTGCGTCTAGATCCCTTAAGGGGACCTGCTATGGCGCACGCCACCTCGTGAAAAATGGTACGGTATCCTATAATTATCTGAACTTCCATGACCTTTTGTACTTAGAAACAAGCCTTATGACGGTTCTTTAATGATCCCGACCAGATCGGTGCCCCGTATTGGGCAATCGATCTTACTACCCCATTTTTAAACGGCGACAGCTTTCATCGCCTCCTCTTAGGTTGGGCAACAGCCGACTAAGAGCCCCCGCAGCGCCAACTAATCTCGGGACCAGCCGTTGCCGGTGCCCGGTAAACTCCCATCTGCTGTCAACCACGAGTATCAAGTACTCAAGGGTAGCTCCAACTGGGATGGTAGTCCCACCCACCACAATGGTGAGTCCAGGAGAACTTTTTCCGAGGACTGAGAAACCAGATTGCCTCGGACTTGTGAAGTGTACCCCTTGACACAACCTCTGCCAGAGCAGTCAAGCGTGGATCCACCATTGTGGGCACTGTGGGCATGCCCACAGCCTTAAATTTACTTGAGACTTTGCACTTTCTTCTATCAACTTAGGATCAGCATTCTAAGAGATTCTAAGAGAGGGAGAGGGGGATTGGCGGGGGAGGTTGTATCCACAACTATGGGCGTAGCTAGGGGGGGGACGAGCCGCTAGGACCCCCCTTCGACGATACCCCAAGTCGGAAAATCCTTAGATGCCCACAATCACGGGCGTAGCTAGGGGGAACGAGCCGCTAGAACCCCCCTTCCACTATGTCCCAAGTCAGATAATCCCTAGATGCCCACAACCATTTTTGAGGTCTGGATCCGCGCCTAGCAGCAGTGACAGTACTGTAGCACCCCGAAGTTCAAAAACTCGGACTAGTGCGTCGTCGACATAACAAATAACGCGCAAAATTACGCAGCGCAGAACGTAATTCGGCATGAAAGGGCCGGCTCGACCGGAGTGATACCACGGTCTCACAGAATACCGGCGTGAAGCAGCGCCTGCGCTGTGTTTCGTCGAGTAAGTGAGGGCACCGGCAGGCCCAATTGGGGGGAAAATGCACCTTTTTACATAAATTTAAGTCTTTGTGTTACACTTAATTTTATCTTATACTGGAATAAAAGTAAAAAAGATGAAACCTTTTAAATTATAACAATAAAAAACAGCAACATTCTGACTTGCATCGTACCATTTTGAAGGAATTAAATTAATATTTTTATCAAAAAGTGAAATAAGTACGAACTTTTTTTTCAACAATATAAATAAATACCTTCCTTTTATAAATAACTATGATCTCCATACAAATTAATTTCTATATGTTTTAAACTATTCATACCTATTTTTAAAACAAGGCTATTGTTATTAGTTTATTTTTTATTTAATTTTGAAGTACACTAAGCGGAGGTGTCAAACTTCAAATGCGTTTTCCCACAAATGTGAAATTTTGAGTTATTTCTTTGTTTGAATAAGGGTGCGAAATCCTACTTCTATTATAAAGGCGAAAGTTTGTAAGTATGGATGTATGGATGTTTGTTACTCTTTCACGTAAAAACTACTGAATGGATTTGAATGAAACTTTACCATAATAAAGCTTATACATCAGAATAACACATAGGCTACAATTTTTGAGGTTTCTACGAACCTGAAGTCCACGCGAACGAAGTCGCGGGCAAAAGCTAGTAATTTATATTTAGATTGTAAAAAGTTCTGATTGGCCCTCCTCTGGCCCAGAACCTGGGCACGCTCATGAGTCAATCAATGCATTAGATGTTGTCAGAATAATTTATTATTATTAAATACACACATTAACATGGTTATAGAATACTCGGTTCATGGAAATACATTTAGTAATGGAACTTTAATGCAAAGGACTTATTAATAGAATCTGTAATGTAGCCCCAACTAATTGAATTGCAGGTAAATAGTAATTTCCTCTAGCGTGAATTTCTCTTTGCCCCTCTGTGAAATGATATGAAATACCTACATTTATTTGTGTAAAACATGGTGAAAAAGTTATAATGCCAAGTATGAAAGTATACTCTGTTATTAAAGTCGTGAAATAAGTGTGTGTTTTCTTCCACAGAAGCGATGTTGAGTGGAAATTGACCAATCACATTCCTCATCAGAGATGAGACGTGTATTTTGAGCAATGTGATCGCTCGATTGGATCCACTGTTTATTCTGCGTAGCTTAGGTTGATGTATGGGGCAAATACGCCGAAGTTTCGGAGTTACCTCATATTTATGACTAAACGAACGGCGACACATTCGTTCAGCGGAGGTTATTTCGCTTTTAATGGTTATTAAGTTTAGGGTTCTTTGTGAAAATAAAATGGCTTGATACTGTAAAGACCTCGTATTATCTCTGTGTAAAGTGTCAAGTAATTTACTCCTCAATTTAAGTGGGTTTGGAGGAAACTGGCCCCTGGTCCATGGTAATGTTGTTCAGAATGGTTGATAGAACACGTGGTTAAAGGGATGTAAATGTTTACAGATACACTTCAAGCTCTGGGAGAGCCACGCTTCGGCATGAATGGGCCGGCTCGACCGGAGTGATACCACTACCTCACAGAAAACCGGCGTGAAGCAGCTCCTGTGCTGTGTTTCGCCGAGTGAGTGAGGGCACCGGAGGCCCACCCGGGGGGGAAGGGGATAAAAGGTTGGCAGCGCACGTGTAACTCCACTGGTGTTGCAAGTGTCCATGAGCGGCGGCAATTGCTTACCATCAGGTGATCCGTGCTCGTCTGCTACCTATCACATAAAAAAAAGCCTGTATTATGATTTCTAGATTATTTCTTTTATTTGCACGACACATTTGGAATTGCACTACATTTTGAATTGCACTAACATTCCAACAGCGATTTGCGCTTACGATACCATCCAAACAAAAAGCAAATTTAAAAAAATACCAGAATTTTCCGGATTCAAGAGCCTTTGAATCTCATATTTTCACGTTTATTCAAAACTAGCCTTTATCACTTTACTTTTAGGTCGGTTTCGGGGTGGAACAAAAAATTTTACCTGAATAGAAGGGTGTTTGAAATCAATGGCACTTGAGCTGTGATGAAACGAGCGGAGGCGAATTTTAAAGATTTATTTCTTTCTTCAAGTAAAATATTCTATCGTTCAGAGTTCCTTAACCAGTCAGGCGCTGCTCCCATGTAACCAACTCAGTATCCATAACTTACTATCCTAAGGCACAAAATAATTACACACAGAAGTTAGACTCAGCCTGATTTTAAATTTAGAAGAGTTCGTTGACATATGCTAGGGTTGTTGTCCGGCATGAGTACATCAGCGCGCGGCCTCTACCACAGACCTCGACAGATTGACAATCTTATGTCATAGACTAGGATTAAAGTGGTCGAAAAGGCGTATTTCCCCGTTAGTGCGCATGCGTGAGTACATGACAGGTTTTTAGCTCTTAGCGGGAAGCCTCCTTTCTGTGTGTTATATTGTGCCTAAGGTCCATAAGCACACGGAGTACTTTAACAATAGGTTATTTGACTTATCTCCAGTTTTTCTAAAATAAGTCTTCTACTTATATACCCATATTTATAATATTATATATTATTTTTATCCCTTTATTTATTTCAATTTACCGTATCTATCTTATTTATATTACATTAACGTTAATTACAAAATGATAAATGTATGACTGATAAATTTTTGTGTAAAGTCGTCTGAGGCCTGCGCGCCTCGATTGTTTGGCATCCGCAGAATACCAGTGGCTTCGCGTGGCACTGTGTGACACGCGAAGTCGTATACTGAGCGGAGACCATTTTGGTTCCATTTTTTTTTTTTTATTAAGTTTGAATGTTGATTTTTTTTTGTGTTACATGTATTTTTTGGTACCAAATAAACATTTCTTCTTTCTTTTTTTCTTTCTTTCTTTACTTATCTCGATGTTAGTAAAAAATATTGATACTTGCCGATAAATGCCGAAGCATGGCTCTTCATCGTTCTCCCTACTCAGCCTTCATGTGTACCCATTTTGAGTGTGGATGGTGAATTCGGCCGGTCTTCTCTCAAACCAGCAAAGTTCATTGGACATACCTAAAGGGCTCTGTAAAATTATGTTAATATTTCACTTTCCCTTGTAAAACCTTTGCTTATGAGACAGCAAAATAATGAACGAATACGCAAACAAGACCCATTGTACACCGAACTTCCTCAACTTTGTTTGACTTTCAGTTAATACAAACATTTGTGTTTGCGTATTGAAATTTATTTACGATCTAAGACACTTTTGCTTTACTGTACCTTGTTTTTTAATTTCCTAATTTGGATAAACTGACAGATGTTAATCTCAGGTTCTCAAAGTTTATTTATGTACAAAACCAGCGTTTTTTGAGTGACTTTACTGACTTCGATAACATAAAAAAAAACACCAACTGTAATAATTTTACGGAACAGGAGATTTTTATTTTGTTTTTTAGATAATCTAATTAGATACCTAATTTAAATTAATTAAAATGACTAAAATGTAACGGTGTCTTCAGTGTAATTATTTGCTGTCCCAAATAAACTAAATGAAATAAAAATAAAATACGGAGGCCAATGTTAACGATCAGCCACGTATGTAAGCAGGATATAATTATGTGTCAAGTGTGTGCGCAAACACAGGTGCACTCTCTATTCCGTTACCGTCTTTAATTCGATGGGACACCAGTGTGACAAGACCGAAGAGATTGGCCGCAGGAAAAACGGCTTAACGATTTTTTTTGGATCGACACGGGGATGGAACCTGGGACCCCAAGCACAGCAGTCGCTTTTAATGGCAACCTACTATCCACTGCGCCACCGAGGTAGTCAATAATTTGTCTCTATTTTATTTACTTTGTGGCGGAACCCAGTATCTTTGTTCCCTGCTCGCGCTTGCCCAATCCGTAATATCCTGTTTGTTGGATACAGTCGGCACTTATTTCCAACAGAGCTGTTTAACTTTGTAAAGGCTTAGGATATTGCCCAATCCCAACGATTCACCAGGTAAACGAAATTATGGCTCAGATGTTTTAATTTATTTTAACATTTCCGTTGAGGCCATAGAGCGAAGTTTATCTACTTCGGATATCAAATATAACCACAAAATGTGCAGAGTCTCGTGATATTCAATGATAAACCGGCATAGGATGGACGTTTTTTTTTTACAGTGAGTTTTCTGTTTATTTTTCCTGAAGCACAAGTATTTAGATGCAAATGTTCACAGATACATCCTATAGATGCCAAGGTACCAATAGAGTGCTAAAATCAACAACCTTATTTTCGGCGTGAGCTGGTCGGATAAAAAACAAAGCCTTTTAAACCAAAGTTAATGAGAGGCTGTCTCGGACCATAACGAAGTAATTTTACCTTAATGCTTATCGAAATTGGAGACTTGACATCACTTAGTAGGCAGCGGTATTGGAGCACGGACGTCAATTTTGCACAATACTTAACTGAATAAAAATTAAAAATTTTATAAAAATCCATCAAGTTGTCTTCGGGATTCAAGTGTAGTAAGTTGTACATTACGGGAATCAAGTGAAAATATGAAATTCATTATTTTGTGATGGCGGCCATCTCATCTAGCTAAGAATACTTTTGACTATTACGTATAACTTTCAAACTTAGAATAATGCTAAGCATTCTAAGCTTTTTTTTTGTCTGCCTACTTCAGCAATAAAAAAAAAAACAAAATCATGGTGGATGGATGGTAACCAAATAAAATAAAATAACCAATCTTCGCCAATAGATGGCGGTGGGTTTCGATTACATCGCGCGATCGATTCGATTACATTTCTGATGACATTATTATATCGATACCTTAAATCTCAAAGGGCGTAATCACCATTTTGGCCAAAATGACTTTTGAATGCTATCTTACTCCATTTTTAGGGTTCCGTAGCCAAAATGGCAAAAACGGAACCCTTATAGTTTCGTCATGTCCGTCTGTCCGTCTGTCCGTCTGTCCGTCTGTCACAGCCGATTTACTCGGAAACTATAAGTACTACAGTGATGAAATTTGATGGGAATATGTGTTGTATGAACCGCTACAAAAATATGACACTAAATAGTAAAAAAAAGAATTGGGGGTGGGGCCCCCCATACATGTAACTGAGGGATGAAATTTTTTTTTTCGATGTACATACCCGTGTGGGGTATCAATGGAAAGGTCTTTTAAAATGATATAAAGTTTTCTAAAAAACATTTTTCTTAAAGTGAACGGTTTTTGAGATATCAGCTCTCAAAGTCGTAAAAAGTATGTCCCCCCCCCTCTATTTTTATAACTACGGGGTATAAAATTCTAAAAAAAATAGAGGTGATGCATGCTAATTAACTCTTTCAACGATTTTTGGTTTGATCAAAGTATCTCTTATAGTTTTTGAGATAGGTTGATTTAACTGTAATTTTGGTTAAGTTTATTATATATGCGAGCCCGACTCGCACTTGGCCGGTTTTTTTTCTCTATCGATCTGTATTTATCAAAGTTTTAAAATTCGCAAAAAAGTGGTGATTACACCCCACGTGTTTACCGTCGATAATGCAAGAGTTTTCTTATTTTTTAGTCGTAAATACCTTTAAAAAATTCATTATTAAGGTATCGGTCGATACACCAGTTAAAATTATAATGATGTGAAAAATACTGATTATCGAATGAGGCGTATAGGACAGATATGTGTAACAGTGGCGTTTACGACTCGAGTTACTTTAAGAATTTAAACAAAATAAATAAAATAAGTGGTAGTAATACTGCATAATGAATATCGCGTTTAGTCCGGTTTCTATAAATTCTAAAATAAAAACGCTCAGACATGCAATTAGCAAGTACTTTTACTACCCATGTAAGAAGAATTACTCTAGTGTCAGTATCCTAGACGAAAATGAGGATATACGAAAATGAGCAGAATATACCACTCATTTCCCCTCGTCGAACCGAATTGTATAGATGTCTGTGATTAAATTCTTGTTAATATAGTGAAGTTGACGTCTTTTATTTCTTTTGCCCAACAGTACTCCTATTAAAGATTGTTAATAGCACGCAAAACCTGAAACATAAACAAAGTGGCGGGAGTTTCGCTAGCGCTTAAATCTTATGTAGATCAATCCTAGCTTTAACATTTTTAAAAATAAACGTTTGTTTTACTTCTTTGCACAGTACTCGTAGAAGACTTATTAAAATTTAAGCTCTAAGTAAAAGTCCTGCCGATGCAGATATTGTTTATACTAATTTAAAAACAAAACAAAATTATAGAAATCAATAACTTTCGTTTGAATTTCAAACTAAAATTATTGCGTTTGTTTAATTGAAATAATAAAATCGTTTTCATTTCTGTACTTGCTATAAATTTTGTAATAATGAAACTACCCGTATTTGTCTCTTAATTTGTATCTTCCTCAAAGTGTTTTTACTTATAAAAAACCGAAAATAGCTTTTTAAAATGCATTTTCTATAAGTTAATTAGGCTGTTACACCATAGCATAGAGCAGAATAGCCTTTTTTTCAAATCGTAAACGCCATTATACCATAACTTATTGCAGAACAGCCTTTTTTTTAGGTCGTAAATGCCAAGTTGTCAATATTTTTTTGGCGTAATCACAAATCAGTTTGGCAAACATTGGTTGTATTTTGAATACCATATAACTGTGTTATAAAGCTCTCGATACTCGATTATTACATCTAAATTTCATTTATATGGCATTATTAGTTTAAGGGCTGATTTTTCAATCTTCAGATAGCCACTATCAGTCAGTTAAATTAATAACCAACCAAAGTAAATGTCAATGTTAAAGCAAGAGAGATACGAATGACAACTACTTTTCAATTGCGAAGTATAAAACCATATCTGACGAATAACCTGTTATCCATGCATTGAAAAATCAGTCCTAAAAGTTATGAATTTAATTCTTAGATTTTTTTTTTGTTTCGGCTCTCTTGAAAAGTGATGATTTGGTGATTACGCCCTTTGAGATTTAAGGTATCGAATAGATGTCTTGTAAGAAATCATCTCTTCGCTAAGATCTATATTACCGATAAGGCCGCCGATATTGTATTTGGAAATTACTATTAGCATTAAGCTCTGTAATGTGTTGTGCAATAAAGAGTATCTATCTATATATATCTTTAGAAATAATATCCATTTTCTCCTTGAGTGGCGCTAGTTACCCGACGATGGATTTCGACGACCTTGGCCTAATGCTTAAAGAAATTGGACACTTATTGACATCTGACTTGGGTAATCTTGCCAACATTAACTTAGGTAAGGGATGTCAGGCGAAGCCTAATGACTACATAAAAAATAAAGGGAAATAATATTGGTAAAAGAGCGGTCAAGTGGGAGTCAGACTCACCCATGAAGTTGTAAGAAGTGGCTGTGATATAGGTACGGATGGACGGATGGACAGACGGGCAGATGGACGAATGGATAGATTAATTGACTGACAGATTGACAGACGGATAGATGGACAGACAGTCAGGTGGACAGACGGACAGACGGATGGACAGATAGACAGACGGAAAGATGGACAGATGGGTAGACATACATAATGAATAAATTCCAATATGAAAGTACATATTTTATTAAATAATTACATTTAATACATTAATTAAATATAAATTTAGTCATTCAAGACTCGCTTCCTCTCTCCTAAATTTTTGTTGTGCCCTAACAGGGTCTATAAGAGTGTATATAAAATTAAAATGTTACCACCTTACTATTTGTACCTTATGGAACGCAATAAATTATTGAGTATTGAGTATTGAATGAATCTGATAAAGGTTCATATTATTGCCATTTGGCTACGGAACCCTAATTAGCCCCATATTACAAGACATGATCTAAGAAAAGTTCTGGAACTAAGCTCGTTCCATTGCGTATAGAAACGGGACACTGATGACTTTTAGCATGGTAATAACTTAAGATCGCGTTGTAATAAAATTACTACAACGCGAGTTTAACTAAGCTGCATAACTCAATCAACTGAGCTACATCGCTCAATCAACTGAGTTACATCGCTCAATCAACTGAGCTACATCGCTCAATCAACTGAGTTACATCGCTCAATCAACTGAGTTACATCGCTCAATCAACTGAGCTACATCGCTCAATCAACTGAGCTACATCGCTCAATCAACTGAGCTACCATCGCTCAATCCACTGAGCTATATGTTGTTTGTTTTATATTTTCTCGTATTTGTGATTAATTTGTGTGTAATTTGTTTGTTTCATATGTGTTGTGGTTGGCACTTGTGGCGTCCAAATCAATAAATGCATTTTCTTTCTTTCTTCTTAACACTTGACATTGGCAGAATTAATCGCGCATATCCCGATACAAGGTATAAAAACATTCCTTTTTTCTTTCAGTTACGAAGTATTAGCTCATCCCACACACTACCCATAAATTGGGCCGGGCCATAAACCATAAAATAAGCCATTCCGTTAAGGGTCCGTTTTTATATTTCCCACCTGCGTCGTATTAATGTTGACCTCTTCGAATTGATGTGGGCACCGATGTGTTCCCTGATTGCCGGGGTAATATCTTATTTTTTATCTATGAGAGTATAACGCCCTAAAGTTCTTTAAATTCTCCCGTTGTATTATAACTACTATGATTATAGACAGGAATTATGAGAGAGTAGAGAGTGGGAGAGCCACACTTCGGCTCAACCGTAGTTATTCCACGTCCTCACAAAAAACCGACGCAAAGCAGTGCATGCGCTGTGTTTCGCTGCGTGAGTGAGGGTTCCGGAGGCCCAATCAATGGGAAGGGGGGTTATAAGGCAAGCAGCGCACTTGTGACACCACTGGTCGTCACCGTCTGGTGGTTACAGGTGTCTATGGGCGACGGTAATCGCTTACCGTGGTGATTGTCGGCTCGTCTGCCACCTATATCATAAAAAAATTGCCTATATACTGACCCACTGCAGGGCAAAGACCTCCATCATAGAAATCAAGTTATCACTACTATGATGGGATTAGGCTTTGACAGTTGAGTCATACTTCAAATGTCAAAGTTTGTATACGTACATAAGTAAGTAGTGCTTATCTTCAAATTCTCAATTCAGAAACCAGTTGCTGGTCTTTTTTTTGCCAAGTATTGTTTTTTATTTGATAAATGTTTCTTGGTTCTACGGAACCCTGCATGGGCGAGTCTGATTCGCCCTTGGTCGCTTTTTATTTGACTAGAATCATGACTACGGAGCAAAAACCTTGAGGCGGGTGCTGCACACCCTCAGACCCCTGAGGGACACCACAGGAAAAAAGCTAATATCACTAAGTAGCCAGTAAAGAAAACAAATTGCTACTTGAAGACGAACACAGTCAGATTAACAGACAGTGAGGTAGCTGAAATATAGCACCAGTCATTTTTTGAAAATAAAAAATACTTACTTACTTACTTACTACGCTGGCTCAACGATCCAAAGTGGGTCTTGGCCTCCGACGTCAAAGTTCGCCATTTTTTGCGGTCCTGTGCCAATTCCGCCCAATCGTGCACGTTAAGTGCTTTGAGGTCCTTGGCGACTTCGTCCCTCCAGCGGTATCTCGGACGACCCACAGGACGTCGCCCCGTTGGTCGTCCCAGATAGGCTCTTTTGGCTGCGCGATCCTCTCCCATTCTCTCCACGTGTCCGAGCCAGCGTAGTCGGGATGCTGTTATTTCCCCGATGATGTTCGGCTCGGCTATCAGATCTTCGATCTCACGGTTAAACCTGTGCCTCCAGCACCCATCTTCTCCTTTGGTTGGTCCCAGAATCTTTCGGAATATCTTCCGTTCCGTCACTAGCAGTTGGTTTTGCTCCTTCAGCGTTAGTGTCCAAGTTTCACACCCATACATTAAGATTGGTCTAATGACTGTCTTGTAGACGCGAATCTTAGTAGCCCTGCTTAGTAACTTGGACACCAACACCTTGTGGAGGGCGGCGGAACATCTCAGGGCGCTTGCTACGCGAGCATTGATTTCATCCTTCCTGCGGTTTGTATCGGTGATGGTGCATCCCAAGTATTTAAACTTTTCGACGCCCTTATAGGTTGCACCGTTAACCTGGAGGTCTTTTCTTGTAGCTCTGCTGTCTTTATAGCGCTTCATATGAAGATACTCTGTTTTTTCTCGACTGATTCTGAGACCAACCTTCTTGCCCTCTGCCTCCAACTCCTCTGCAAGTTTGACTACGTCGGCTTCACACTGTCCAAGTAATGCAAGGTCGTCTGCATATCCTACGACTTTGTGCGGTCCCTCTAGCTCAACCTCAACATCAATCATCAGCAATTTTCGGATGATGTGTTCCAAAGCCAGATTGAAAAGTGTAGGTGACAGCGCATCTCCTTGCTTGAGACCGGTGACTACATCAAACTCTTGTGTCAGCTCGCCTCCTACCCTGACTCTCATTTTGCTTACTCCTGTTGCGACCCTAATTATCTTAACCAGTTTCTTGGGGATTTGGAAAGATTCAAGTATCCCATACAGTACCTCTCTATCTATGCTATCGTAAGCCTTGGTGAAGTCCACAAACAGAATGGGAGTTATCTGCCCAATCTTCAAAAAAGGAAGTAGGAAGAAATGCGACAACTACAGAGGGATTGCACTGCTTCCTACTGCGTACAAAGTGCTATCGTATGTTCTCCTGTCAAGACTAGAACCCTACACCGATAAAATCTTGAGCGATTATCAATGCGGCTTTCGCAAAAACCGTAGCACAGTAGACCAAATCTTTCTGCTTAAGCAAGTCCTGGAAAATAAAAAAAAGATAAAAATATTTTTTTTTCGACATAAGTGTCGTTAACATAACATAAAGAAAAGAAAAAAACACAATATAAACCAATGAGCTAAAAGTCCAATCGGACGCTACTCAGCATTAAGCTATGGGCAAAGCGCGTAGTAGGGACCGAATCGAGTACTAATTTATATTCGTTATCATCATCATCAAGCATCATCATGCAGGACATCTGGTAATTTAAGACCTTAAGTTGTAGCCGTCGAAAATACTGCTGCAGCCAAACTATTCTACAAAATTAACGATTGTAGTAGAAAGTTCTGCGTGTAACGCACAGTACCTACTGGATCACTATCCATCTAAATGATGCAGATGGTTAGATAGAGAAGTAAAATATCAGCCTTTTATACTGTACCACTGCAGAGCAAATGGCCTCCGTCATAGAAATCAAGGCATATTACTATGATGGATATAAGGGCATGTAACTTCTTAAAAAACCTTACAAGAAGGAAAATGCATGCTTTTCTGTATACTTTTTTACACTGTAGCATCTGTAACACCGCACTGCGGGAAAGCGACTAATTCTTCAAGTTTAGTTCTATTGCGTAAAATATTAAGTGTATGGTACAGTCGACCAACTTGAATCATGACCCACCTTATGGTCCTTTTCTATTGTCAATCTATACAAGTCGGTTGAAATTCGCGTGAACATACGTTTCATAGTAATAAACCTGTTACTAATAATAATACTTTTATTTAACGTCGTAAGGCCCAGACAGCAGACACAATGGAAAATCAATTGTTTTATGCCTTTTAAAAGGCTTATGGGCCTTACGACGTTAATACTGACGAGGCTATGATTGCTTACTTAAGATAGGTATGGGAATAATACTTTTCTTCCTACTAAAAAGGGCTTGAGTCTTATTATTTTAAATAATACTTATTTTAAATTCTAATTAAAACTGGTTTATCTAAACCATATCTAGTGCAGTGATAATAAAGGTTAAACTTGTTTAGATCTTCAACTTAAAAGGGCGCATTTATATTCATATTTAAAACGTAATAAGTGCAACATGCATGACAGCGAAGAAAACCTGTCTACATTTATGAGCACAAAGAAAAGATGACCATAGCATTAAGTTCTGTACTCTTTTGTGCAATAAAGAATATAATATATTTTTTGTGACTCTACTAGTATTGCAGGTGTCTATAGATTTTTTTTTTATACTAGAGGCAGCAAACGAGCAAGCGGGTCACCTGCTGGTAAGTAATCACCGCCGCCCATGAACATCTGCGAGATCAGAGAGGTCGCTGATGCGTTGCCGGCTTTTATGTGATAGGCAGCAGACGAGCAGGCGGATCACCTGATGGCAATCGCTTACCATCAGGGGACTAATTCTCGTGCACTCGAAATTGAAATCGAATTTAGAGATTTCATACATTTGTCCACACGAATTTCTAATCCGACTTCAATGTCTAGTACTCGAGAATTGCTACCCAGGTGACCAGCTCGTCTACCAAATTACATTAAAAAAAACTTGGTCAAACTTCCCACGGTCTTAGGTACTTCTTAGTGTTAAGAGAGTTAGGGCCTCCTTCACCACCCCCGAGTAAGGTGTCAAGTAATTTACTTGTCAATTATAGTAGGTTCGGAGAAAATTGGCCCCTGGTCCGCGGCCTGGTTTAATTTAAATATTTTTTCAATACAAATACCAGGGGCCAATTTTCCCCGAACCCACTATAATTGACAAGTAAATTACTTGACACCTTACTCGGGGGTGGTGAAAGAGGCCCTTAATATAACTTCGTATTGTAGCCCACTTTTTCCCTAACGTTTAGCTTTACGGCTCTTATCTCAAAGCACAGATAGTGTTAATTCCGCCATTTTCTTTATATTAATCGTAAACCCTAATCATTTAACAAGAGTCTAATAAACGCCGCATAAAGCAGTCTAAATTACTGTTATAGAACCTATATACAGCCTGAGGTATCTGGTTTATTGGGCAGTAAACTTTTAAATAACTTCTTAGGGGTGTGGGGTAGCTGTTCTACTGGTAATGTCCTAAAAGATACTGATTTTGGTTATGGCATCCAATATGTGTGTGCGCAGACACAAGGGTAGGTTATTTTCCATTGCCGTCAATAGTACTGTGGCAATAAAGTGGCGGTATCGGTTTGAAATATCCTTTATTGCTTTTCTGAAATTAATAGGTTAGTTCACTACTTAACTAAGACACTCTGCGAGGATATTCCCTCCAAGTCCCTACTATAACGTGAGGTCTGGACCCTCCTTACTCTATTCCTCGCGGTAACACAGTTCAAATCCGAATGCGCTCCCGAGAGCGTGTCTGTTTATTTTTCTATGCATGACAGATTCCCATTATAAAATCAGCAATAAACGGCGACCAGTATCAAAGGAGTTTACCATTGTTATAGTACCTACTAGACTACTAAATCACTTTTTGTTTTTTGCCAAGTTGTAATGTTTCCAATATAAAAAAATAATAGGTAATTGTTTTCTTTGTCCCTATGTGTCACCAAATTTCTTCTCTGGAAATCGTTCCACTGTTCCTCACAGGACAGGCCTAGCCTAGTGTGAGGACCAGCTTAATGAAACCCACCGTTAAAGTGTTGATTGGTAATAAAGAATTTTTACTTTTTACATTATCGATGTGACCAGTGTGCCCTCTATCTATGCCATTTATAAAGAGATAACTTCTATAGACAATGACAAGGCTTATAGGTAAACCGAAAACACGAAACGCTTGCGCGTTGTAACTGAGCACAACGCCATCTATTGGTTCATTTCTGAATTACGGTCCCGAAGCGAAGTGAGGGCGGGCCACTAGTCTCAAAATAAAATTTAAACTTTCACATTTATTGTGATGAAAATTTTTAGTTTCCGATAAACACCAAACATCGGATAACAGATAATCCATTGTTGCAAAGCCTAAAAAACCACAAACAATTGAGCAAACAGAAGCATTTTTTTAAATTTATTTAGCACTCGTATCAAAATCCAGCTAACACCGAACTAGGTACGGCTGAATAACCAGGGCGCATTTGCGTAGTTGAGTTGAGGGATGTGAAATTATTCTGGTATCGATATACCATTGTCATCATTATCACTTCATAGTTCTTCAAATTTTCGCGTTGAATTTTAGGTAACTATTGTCTTTTATCATTTCAGCCAATAGACGCCCACTGCTGGACATAGGCCTCCCCCAATGATCTCCACACGGATCGATCCTGTGCCCACCTGCATGCAAGGAATTCCCTTTACTCTCACAAGATCGTCGGTCCACCTTGTGGGGGCCTGTCACTGCCATGTCACTGTAAAATAGTCCAAATTGTAAAATTACCTTTCGAAGAATAACGAACGGTGCTACGTATATTTTAACTTCGAAAATACTAAGTTGCATTGCCATAAAAACCCTTACAGCTGATTTGTTATGAAGTACCTATGACCAAATCTTTTTGTTTAAGATTTTGTATGGAGGGTCAAAACCAATTTCGCTGGAAATTCCAAAAACAGTCGAACATAATAAAGAAATGGAGGGACAGTGAGGGTTGTCCAAAAATGTTTTTCATCTCGACCACATTAAGATAAAATAAAAAAAACACTGTGATTACATGGACCAACTTTATCAGTACACCATGGAATCGATAACATTCCAATTCATCGTTGCAACACTAGTATTTGTTTGAAAACGAGATTCTGTTTGCACACATTTTTTTATTCTGCCAATGGGCTAGGTATTGTTCGACCATGCTGATTCCTAACTGTTGTGATATCGAACCGATAGGATGGAGAATAAACCATGATTGCTGATGTTTTAAACATGAACAGATGTTTGAAAAGCACAATTCGACTGATATAAACGCACGCGTTAACTGACTATCTAGTAGGCTGTTTCGGTATACTATAGTTTAACTATTAGTTCCAGTTTTTGCTAATAGATGCTGCGTATCAATTACATCGTACAAGTGTTTTGTATCCATCCATACTAATATTATAAATGCGAAAGTAACTCTGTCTGTCTATCTGTCTGTCTGTCTGTTACTCTTTCACGCCAAAACTACTGAACGGTTTTAAATGAAATTTGGTATACAGATGGTCTAGACCCTGAGAAAGGACATAGGCTACTTTTTATTGCGAAAAAGGGGTTGTAAGGGGTTAAAAGTGGGGTAAAAAGTTACTTTTCCACGCGGACGAAGTCGCGGGCGACCGCTAGTGGGTTATAAACCTTTAGGTTGTGTGTATAAGCTGTTTATAAAAAGGAAAATTCTACAGACAATGATAACGCTTATATAGGTAAATGAAAAAATGAAATATTTGCGGAATGCAATCAACGCCCAACCCCATCTTTTGGTACTTTTTAAAACCAATTTCCCAAAATAAGTTCCGGATTCGAACCCAGGGCTCCCAGATCACGGCCCGGTACTTAAACCACTAGACCAACGGGGCTTTGGCGGGGCGGGGGCGAAGTACTTAACACATGCATTATAAAATAGGATCCTCTAACCGATTCAGCTACAGCGGTCGATCTTATGTGAGTTGTATGTTAAAAAAAATCTTTTAAAGAATTGGTTGTCTGATATCTGTAACACAACAAGCTTAAGCTATAGTACGTAGTCAAGTCAATATACAGGGTGTATCTGTGAACATTTACATCCCTTAAACCACGTGTTCTACCAATCATTCTGAACAACATTTGTTCTATGACTTATAGTATCTTCAGCTGTAGTTCAGTTTATTTCGTGTTAATTTGTTGGCAGACAACGAGCGTCCCGCGGGGTCGTCTGTGTCGCCTCCTAGCGATGGCTGCACTAAATGAATTCTGAGGGACTTAGGACAGGGGTGGAAAACCTTGGGAATAGTGGGAGAGCCACGCTTCGGCATGAATGGGCTGGCTCGACCGGAGTAATACCACGTCCTCACAGAGAACCGGCGTGAAGCAGTGCATGCGCTGTGTTTTGCTGCGTGATGAAGGTACTGGAAGCCCAATCCAGGGGAAGGGGGGAAAAAGGTTTGTTTTTTTCTATTTGATTGTTTATCAATGTATGAGATTGTGAGAATTTATAACGTAGCTTTGGACGCAATTGGGCATTACAATTTACACGCTTAGATGAACGAGAGAGCCATGGGCGTAACAGGCATGGGCAGGGGAGAGCAGCTGCCCCCCTGGATCATGTTGACGTCCCTACTAATTAAACTAATCTAGTACTTTTATCGATAGAAATGAAAAGAACCATTTGGGGGAAAGAGATCAAAGCGCACTTGTACTCTAATGGTGTTGCAGGTGTCTATCGCTTACCATCAGGTGATCCGTCTTCTTATCTACCACTTATAACAAAAAAGACCTAGGTAGGTCGAGAATCTACATATAAAAACACACCTATTTGTTTTTTGTGTTGCATTGGGTCTGGGTGTTTGTAGTTCCATCGTTGTTTCTGGTTTCCATACCACAAGGGAAAACCTTAGTTTGGGACCAGGGCAATGTATGTGATGTTGTCTCAATTTATTTATTATTTATTTAATCTTTATAAGCACCTAGCTTATAAAAAATCTGATTTGCCCCCCTCTGGCCCAGAACCTGGGAACACCCATGGAGAGAGCCATTGGTTGCCCACCTCTGGCTGGGTTTTAGTGGCTAAGACTATTAGGCATTGCAAGGAGATTGGTGTTTGTTCAACAGTAATAGAGAATAATGTGTCTTGATGCTAACGTACTTTTGTTTCACGTTAAGTATCAAACAATGTTGGTTTTAAAGATATTCTCGTTAGTTTGAAAGTCAAAAGACTTTGAAGAGACGTTTTTGGTCTGTAAATATTTGTAAGGGGTAACTCGTATGTAGTAACAGTTTACTGAAGAGCAGACATATAAATAAATAAATAAATTCACATGTTATATTAGTTGAACATTTTAATATATAATCAAAAGTACAGTCAGACAGCAAAGTAAATAAATAAAATAAATAAAAATAAATTGAGACAACATCACATGCATTGTCCTGGTCCCAAACTAAGGTTCCCCCTTGTGCTATGGAAACCAGCCGGGCTAACATGCGCGCCACGAGATAATTTGTCGACACTCGTATTTTGTCGGCGCAAGTTGCGTCTCGCTCACCTGACTGAGCGATGAGCGGGATAGAAGGATGCGCTCTCGCGAACGAGTGTCGACAAAATTTTGTCGCGGTGCGCATGTTAGGCCTACAGAAACAACGAGGTATTACAAACAACCAGACCCAACACAAATATCTGTTTCATCAACAAACATTTGTGTCGGTGCTGCAATCGAACCCGCAACCCTTACGTCTCAACCGGTGCTCAAACCATTGCGCTAAACGGGTCGTCGTGTAAAGTGTAACCTAGACTATAAAAATGTGTTACAACAATATAGGTCTACATACCCTGCCAAGCTTTTAACTCTCCTACCTGCCCGTTTTGGTATCTGCTACCCTCACTCACACGCCAGTTTTGTGAGTATCACTCCGTGGTATCACTCCGATTAAGCCGACCCATTCATGCCGAAGCGTGGCAAACATGACAAGTTTTCCTCAGCGCCAATGACTATTTATCCAGGGCTGTGGTATACGACATCCATATTCCAGTACATTGCCGCAGGCGTGTGCGTTGACAAACAGGCGGCATTCCATTACTGAGGGCTTTAAGCTTTAGGCACTGACTATCGGTCACAGTATAAATATACATACAGTAAAGAATAGAGTATTATGAGAATGATATGGTCGCTAAAGTCACATTGCAGTCATTCCTCATACAAAAGTATAAAGTCACGTGACCGATTTTCTATTAGAAGTTGTTTTTTTTTGCTAATTTTCAAGAATCATTGAACAAGACGTGTTGTGCAGTATGGTTAATAGAACACAGTAAGAATACTGCCAAGGTTTTCCCGGCCTGTCGTGAGAGGCGACTAAACGGGCTTCGGAGTACGTGAGCATGCCACTACTGGGGAGTGGCTTGCTCAGTATCACGACTCCGCGAGGGAAAAAATCCTACTGGGTGTCCTGGTAGGTCGCGCAAGGGCTGCATTGCGCCAAACAATTTGGCTCAAAGCGGCGAGCGCGATTTGCGGTACGGTCCAGTCCCGGCTGTGGGGTATCCGACCGCGATTGCGCTGAGATGGACACCCCAGGGGTTTTGGTTAGGGTTAGAGTCCCACACACCACCTTGTCCCCCACAAGTGGCAAGGTGACGGCCATGATGGTTTCCCCTGGGAAAAAAAAACAGGTTAAAATGACTTACATTGTTTACCCCGTTCTATGTTGAGAGCAGCTGCGTGATGGGTAGGGCTCAAGTCTTAAATGATTACCAACCTTCGTTACAATTACACACAAAAATGGTAGACTGCAAGAGGCAGAGGTTGATGACAAATACACAGTCGTCTTACTAGGGCTAGTTGCACTATGACTAACGTAAACGCGTATCCATTTCTGTGCTCTAGTGGCTGATTACGCCAATGCTGAGTGACTTAATTAGAGAGACCTTTATCCCGCTGTGGAGTGCAAGAGGCTGACGTTGATTTCATAGTCAGTTTAATTCAGGTTATTTCATAGTCGTCTCACTGGGGCTAGTTGCACTATGACCAAGGTAAACGCGTATCCATTTCTGTCCTCTAGTGGCTGATTACGCCAATGCTGAGTGACTTAATTAGAGATACCTTTATCCCGCTGTGGAGTGCAAGATGCTGACGTTGATTTCATAGTCAGTTTAATTCAGGTTATTTCATAGTCGTCTCACTGGGGCTAGTTGCACTATGACTAAGGTAAACGCGTATCCATTTCTGTGCTCTAGTGGCGTGACTAGCTAATGCTGAGCGATAGTCTCTTTGCCGCCTATTAATTAGCTACCTCAGAGTACAGGCACAGCTTGGAAATCACCAGCTCAAGCTATGAACAGAGCGATGGTCATTCCATCCTCATCATCTTGATGGTTGGCGATCTAGCACTGTGCGTTTCTCGAGGAATTTCTTCCGTGAACCTTTGTGTTGGAATTTTTAGCTGCGGCAGTATTTCCTGACGGCTATATGACTTGGAGACCTTCAATAGAAGAGCATACTCCTTCTTAAAAGGCCGGAAACGCATTTTTTTTTATATTATAGGAAGGCAAACGAGCAAGCGGGTCACCTGATGGTAAGTGATCACCGCCGCCCATGGACATCAGCTACACCAGAAGGAGTGCGGATGCGTTGCCGGCCTTTTAGGAAGGTATAGGCTCGTTTCTTGAAGATTTGAATGTCGTACCGGTTCGGAAATACCGCTGCGGGAAGTTGATTCCACAATGAGGAGGTGCGTGGCAGAAAGTGTCAAAACGCATCAGCGACCTCTCTGATCTCGCAGATGTTCATGGACAGCGGTGTTCTGCTGGTAAATATATCAGCAGGTGACCCGCTTGCTCGTTTTCCGCTTCTAGTATAAAAAAGCAGCTTAAAGATTTTAAAACTTACACCAATCTAAGAAGACGACTGATAATGATCGAAACAGGGCAAGCAGATTACAATACCCCAATATAAGTATGTCTACATTACGCTGATTAAAAAGCAGATGCCCAAAACGTGATTCACCAACTCAAATGTACGGCACAATTAATATTTCTTATTTCGCAGATGTCCCTGTTCCGAATAAATAATACGCATTCGTGTTATTAAACGTCACGAAATGAAAATCTGTGTTGTAGGCCTTTTAGTGAGATGAATTGTTTTTAACGACAAATGTAGTTCGGGACAAAGAAAATGTCGTGTACTTCAGTCCGGCAACTAGCTATGATAAAATAAAAATAAAAATTTGAAGCAACGCATTTGTGATGCCTCAGGTATTGCAGACGTCCATGGGCAGCGGTGATCACTTACTATCAGGTGAGCAGTCTGCTCGTTTGTCCGCTATAATGTAAAAAAAAAAGTTTATTTTCGTAAAATGCAGCTATATTGAAATGCATTTTTTATGTGACAGGGGGCAGACAAGCAGACGGATCACCTGATGGTAAGCGATTGCCACCTATCCTCTGTCACTCCGCCATAAAAAAAGGTTTCTTTGAAATGTTTAGTTAGTGCCTGTAGGTGTAGATTGGTAGCACAAAATGACCAATTTTTCTTTTGGGATTTTTTTCCGGTTTCCAGTTCCCGGGCAATGAATATAAGCCAAATCCAAAAAAAATATAAGCATTTGAAACATTTTTTTTATAATATTTACATGAACATTTCATAATCATAAATCTTTATTGTTTCATATAAGAAAAAAGTGCTTACTTAAGTATTTAAGGTCGTTACCCTCCAGGGCCCTTGTTTCCAAACTGTATAACAGTTTAGAGTTATTATTATTAAGCGACGTTAATTTTTTAGCATATAATTATGGACCTTATCTTACTGCTTGACGTGTCAGCTGCGTTACAGCAGCCGTGACCACAAGCGGACTCAAGCAATAAGCAGTGGTCAAGCATTGTACAGCAGCCACACATCAGGTTACCACAACCCGTCAAATTTCCTAATTAATATTCAACCTAATGTGTATGACAGTAAGATGAGAGTCGAAGAAATTTGACAGTTTTGTATATTTTGTACATAATGATGTGCTTAAAAATTAACATCGATTGAATTCCCGTCTATAATAATAATAGTTATAATGCAACATGAAAGTTTATAGTTAATTGACAATACATTGTCATAATAGCTATCTACACAAACACATTGCAATTATGGTCCTTGAATGCCTCGTTCATTTTCCAACAATTATGTGAGCTAAAAGCGAATTTAAACTTAGTACAAAGCTTAATTAAACATGCTTTGACAGGCCGCAACCTAGTCATCGGTTTTGTATTGGACAATTGTTTTAGAATTAACACGACAATGGATTTTAGGGGACATTCGTTGAATTAAATTGGGGTTTTAATATGTTCTGGTCCTATTTTGGAAAACGCACAACACAGATAGGTAGGCTGTAACGCATTAATCTGTTTTTTAATCATTTTTTTTAAGGCATCGAACCCAAAAAGTATGTTTTGAATTTTTCGAACATCCTATCATGGCTATTACATTCACAACATTTGAACCACTTCTTCTATCAACCATTCTGAACATCGTTTTTACTACGACTTTTTAATATTCGTTGAAAAATTTTTCCGACTCCGCATACAAAATTACCAAAACCAACACAACTTAGTATGAATAGTTGAAAATTTTTCATGCGATTTTCCAAAAGTCACAGAACAAATGTTGTTCCGAATGGTTCTAAAAGGATGTAAATGTTCACAGATACACCCTGTAATAGGTACTTTATTTTTTTGCCTTATATTCTAAACCACTTTCCGTGTCCCGCAGTACATTACCAGACGCATGTCGAACAAACAACACAAAGAAAGGCTGAAGCAGTCATATTCTTCCATCCCTTTTATATTACAAGTGCGTGCGGGCCGACTAATGAATTGAATTGTACTGTTCTGTACTGGTGAACGTAATAAGGAGGAATGTTCGAGAATTTGCGGCAATAATTCTAGAAATATTGTTAGTATTATCAGACAGCTGACACTGTCCTTGTACGTGCTATTTTTCTGTTAAGAATGTCCGCAATAAACACATTAATACAAGCGATAAGACCTTATTGTATTTTTTATTGCTGTTTCACTCTGTATTCTATTTCTTTGCAATAAAGAATACTTATCATATTTATCAGTGGATCAAGTGGCAATGGGCAGGGCATATTACGAGGAGAACAGAAGGCCGTTGGAGTGGAAAGGTCCTTGAGTGGAGGCCGCCGCAGCCGTGGCAGGCCTCCCACCAGGTAGACCGACGATCTGGTGAAGGTCGCGGGAGTCCATTGGATGCGGGTGGCACAGAACCGATCTGTGTGGAGAACTTTGGGGGAGGCCTATGTCCAGCAGTGGACGTCTATTGACTGAAATGATGATGATCATATTTATCTATCTACTAGTGGCCCTCCCTCACTTCGCTTCGGGACCGTAATTCAGAAATGAACCAATAGATGGCGCTGTCTCCAATTACATCGCGCAAGCGTTTCGTGTTTTCGGATTACATATAAGCCTTGTCGTTGGCTATTGAAGTTATCTCTTTACAAATAGTATAGAAGATATAAAATCTCATAACTCTCATACTCATTGTCCTAACTCCGCTATAACTGCCGCACTCAGAGACGTTGAGGCCTAGAATATCTGCTTTATATTATATTAGCCATAATTTCCTCGCTACAACATCGAGCAATACAAAGGAACGATCTTGTCATACAATATAACACACAGTTCACTGAACAAATGGCACTTAGTTGCGATTAGTGATGTAACTTGAGGCAAATATATCACTTGAGTTATTAAGTTTATCAATTTCACTTCTGTACGCGGCCTTCACTCACAGACCTTTCCACTCCAACGGCCTTCTTTTCTCCTCGTAATATGCCCTGCCCATTTCCACTTGATCCACTGATAAATTTTAATATGATAAGTATTCTTTATTGCAAAGAAATAGAATACAGAGTGAAACAGCAATAAAAAATACAATAAGGTCTTATCGCTTGCCCCAACGGCCGTCTGTTGATCTTCTCGCAATAAAAAGTCTCACATCATCATCAAATTGAGTTCTGGCTGTTAACAATATTTTTTTGTAAATAGCAGAAAAAAGTAAAGTAACAGCCTATATAGGTAGGTACCTACTGTCCAACTGCAGGGCAAAGGCCTCCATCATAGAAATCAAGTCATCGCTACTATGATGAGATTAGGCTTAATCACCACGCTTACCAAATGCGGATTGGTGATCACAAACCCGAGCTATGTTCGAAAAATTCAAAACACAAGTAATTTTGCTCGACCCGGGAATCGAACCCAGGACCCGAGAAAGGGACGAGATTACGGCCCGGTACTGAAACAACTAGACCAACGGGGTGTTACGGAGGGTTGTAATTAATAGTATTGAGTAACATTTTAAGATTAATTCCCATGCGAATTTTAATGACTAATTACATCCTAATACTTACTCCTTTTTTTGAGCAGTCGTATAAAAGTAATCGTCTTCTTCCTCGAAACTTTCTGCGTCAAACTACAAAACTATGGAATGATTTGTCACCAGCGATATTTCCGAACCGATACGACCTACAAACCTTCAAACCTTCAAAAAGCGAGCGTATTCCTTCTTAAAAGGTCGCCAGCGCATTTGCGACTCCTCTTGTGTTGCGGGTGTCCATGGACGGCGGTAATCGCTTACCATCAGGTGATCCGCCTGTTTGTCTGCCCCCTATCTCAAAAAAAAATCGAATAAAAATGTATAACTTTGCGAGAAAACTCGAGTGAAATTGCATTTGACTGGCAACACTAGTAGGAATAGTATCGACAGCAGTAAAAACTTTTGTACTGAACATCGAGATTATTGCGACACGCTTTCTGAAAATTATAACCGGGGTTCCGTATACTATTTCCGTAGACATTCATAAGTGTTCTGTATGGACCTAACTTGAATAAAAATTTTTTCTATTTCTATTCTATTTCTACTAACAAAAAACAATGCTTAAGCAGGGTTCAGTAAGCAAGGTTTCATCCGTGTGAAAGCTACGTTTCGGCATGTGATACCACGGCCTCACAGGAAACCGGCGTGAAGCAGCGCCTGCGCTATTTCGTGGAGTGAGTGAGGGTACCGAACTTTAGTCAAAACCCGTTTACCCGTCTTCGGCATGAATGAGCCGGCTCGACCGGAATGGTACCACGGCCTCACAGAAGGCCGGTGCAAAGCAGCGCCTGCGCTGTTTTCGTCAAGAGGTTGTGGGTATCGGAGGCCCAATTGGGGGAAGGAGGTTAAAGGTTGGCAGCGCACTTGTGACTCTACTGGTGTTCCAGGTGTCTGTGTACAGCGACAATCGCTTATCATTAGGTGATCCATCTGCTCGTCTGATACATCATGATCAAGTGTGTAGCGCGCCATCATTTAAAAGTGACTCCCCGCACCTACCGCAGAGGGCGCGAGCGTCGATTACCCGCTCGGTTTCGCGAGTAAGCCGCAGCGACGCGAGCGCCAGAGTCCGCCATCGCAGAGAGTAGGAACGGCGTCGACTTTGTTTGTTTGTAAACATTTCGTGCACCTTGTCGGGTCCTTAATGTATTTAAAAGTAGTGCAAGTAAATGATATCCGTACTGTTTAAAAGTGTCTCACTGTTTACACCACCACCAACCCGGTAGGTTTGCGTGCCGTCCAAACGCGCAAACTTACAAGTGTCCTTTACCCAAAGGTTGCCTGGAAGAGATCGCTCATAGAGATGAGGCCGCCTTTGTTGTACATTACTCCTAATATAACTAGTTTTTAAGTTTTATACCTCTGTTTTGTGTGCAATAAAAAGCATATTCATTCATTCATCATATAAAAAATGCGAAAGAGACAAAAAATGTTAAACTAAAACCAAATCATTATGCAAAAGCTACTCAATAAACTTTAAATCTAACTGCGGTACTACGGCGGTAAATTATAACACTAATTACCTTTTAATGGTTCCAAAAACCCCTAACCATTCCTAGGGAACCCTCAAGCCATCAAGCTGCACATCGGACGCAGACACGTCGTAAAAAATGCACACGCTTGGCTCCCGGCCAGAGCACCATGTATACGCATAGCATAGTAGTCCGGGCGGCCACTGCGCGTCTACTTACCCCATCGAGATAATGGAAAAATACCAATTGATTAACTAAAGTTGTTAAACTAAATGTAAAGAAAGACCTTAAAGCAATGGTATCTCAATGAAGAAGAACGAAAGAATCAACCCAGGACAAGGCGTTTATGTAAAGCAGACCTAAAATTTGCAGAAAAAAAGATTCATCTGAGATATTCGAAATTCTAAATAAATATTGTACAGCCACACATCAAAGTATACAAAACTGTGAAATTTCTTCAATACAATCTCCTCTTACTGTCGAACACGTTAGGTTGAATATCAATTGAGGGAATTTATCAGATTGTGGTAACCTCCCAGATGTGTGGCTGTCTGTACTTACTTCAATAATTTGTAGGTGGTAAATATGTAATGACAGTGAAAAAATATTTAAATTTTGACGTTTAATCTATCGCTTGATTGGAACCACTCACCTAGCAACGAGTGGATCAGGTGGTTTGTTGCGATCGAGTAATTCAAATATCCTGAATATCACATATCACACAAAAAACAGTAGGAATCGTGCATTCGTCTCGACTCTCGATGGTAGGACAATTGTTTTCAACTTATTTCAGTTTTTTTTCGTATAAAGTGGTATTTTCCATTAACTCAATGAGGTAAGTAGACGTGCAGTGACCGCCTGGACTATAGCGCAAGCACCCATTGTATGTGTCACCCTGTGTCACAAAAACATCGAAGATATATTTTAAGGCTTTGTGGATTATGTTGCAGGCAACTAGCTTAATTGGCTGACCAATAAAGACCATAGTAGCCTCTTTACTAAGTGTTAAAAAAGATTTGGTCAACACCATTGTAGAGTTAGTAGGGTAAATTACTCTTTTTGTGTAACTATTAGCGCGACAAAAGAGTTTGTGGTAACTTCATTAGAACTTTAGAAGTTTCAACTGTGGGAGAGCCATGCTTTGGCATGAATGGGCCGGCTCGACCGGGGTGATACCACTTGTACCGTGTGTCTGTTCCTCACGCTTCACGATTTTGCGTGTCATCCTTGCGCAGGGGCCATGCTAATCTTCTTTGTATCGTTCCAATTTTAGTATATGTACTGCCGAAGTGAGGAACAGACACACGGTACAAGCAGCCCCTGTGCTGTATTTCGCTGAGTGAATGAGGGTACCGGAGGCCCACCCGAGGGGGAAGGGGATAAAAGGTTGGCAGCGCACTTGTAACTCCACTGGTGTTGCAAGTGTCCATGAGCCGCGGCAATTGCTTACCATCAGGTGATCCGCCTGCTCGTCTGCTACCTAACACAAAAAAAAAGGTAACAGTAACTTATGTAGATCTTATATTTATTCGCTCAAAGTTTTAATCATACAGATGCTGTGATTTGTGGATATTAATCGCGGATCTACGCGCTTAACCTCCATACATTGCCCTCATAATCTTGCTTTGTTGCTATAAGCACAGAATACTTAATAGTACAAGGTACAGAAGACCCACTTCTAAAAACTGTTTATGGAAATAAAGACTCAGACTACTATGATCTAACGTTGAAATTCCGACCGCTCTGCGTTCAATGCCTACCATTATTCATACCTAGAAGTGCGTTCTCTTTCTATCGCAAGCAACTGTCGCGCGTGCGTCGCCGCTCGTTCGTGATTTTCTACAAATTTTCCCCTCCGGAGGGGACGCCGCATGTACTTGCAAGTTCGATACTACACGCGGAGTGGGACAGGCCTGCTATAAGTGTTATATTTTATTACTAACACTTTTTTGTCGCCACAAACTATAGTTGCAGCTACTCAACCTTACACTTTGGCTTGGTTCTAAAGTAGGTTCTATTTACAGCCAAAATGTTTGTTAGGCAGTGCGATTCCTTAATAGCCGACTAATTAAAAGCCTAGCCTTTTAAACAAACAAAACCGTTAATCCCACCAAAAGCAACCCACACTCGTCCACTGCTGGACATTGGTCTCCCCTAATGCACACCACCGCTCCCGATTTTCAGCCACTCTCTTCCAGCTCACACCAGCCAGCCTTCGAATGTCATCATCCCATCTTGTAGCAGGGCGTCCAACACTACGTTTACCTAGTCGCGGTCTCCACTCAAGGACTTTACGGCTCCAACGGTTGTCAGTTCTGCGGCTAATGTGACCAGCCCACTGCTACTTCAGTTTGGTAATTCGGTGGGCTATGTCAGTGACTCTGGTTCTCTGTCTTAATCATTGTGAAGGATAAAAGTCACTAGAATGGGCGCCTAAACCTTCTTTAGCTTACTTACCTGTAATACTTACTTAGGTATGTGGCCGTATGTTATAATGACATTCACATTGAGTTTCAACTCACAAAGTACTTAAAATAAATAAGAATGGAGCTTATATAAATCTTCAAAGCCACTTTGAAGATTAGGTGCCTTGTAATTAATGAAATTATAACTTATTGTTTTCTTATGCTAGTGATGTGATCATAACTCGAGTTATTCCATATTCGAATAAAATCTTAGATTAAAAAAATGTTTTAATCTAAGATTTTATTCGATTATCGTGGACATAATAAAATTATTAATGATGATTTTTTTTTTTTTTATGTGATAGGTAGCAGGCAAGCAGGCGGATCACCTATATTATATATCACCTATATATGATTGTATATATGAGGTACGTACAATAACAAAAATACATTTATTATGTCAGCCATTTGTATCAACTGATAGGGCTAAAGTAAAGTTTGTCGCACCGCAATGACTTCATCATAGAAATCAAGTCATCGCTACTGTTATGGATGGGATTAGGTTTAATTATCACGCTTGCCTAATGGGGATAATGGGACAAAATTAAATTCAAATGGCATCTTTTAGTTTGCATCTAAAAGATGCCATTTGAATTTAATTTTGTCAAGGAATGGAGGTCGTTATTAGACGATGTAAAACTAGCGCTGCAAACAATGAATCCACGACTCACAAAACGTCTGGTAAACCTAACAAGAAATGAACTTAGAATAACGATAGGGACAATGTGTGTGAGTGAAGCCTGTGAGGTTCTCAGGAAACTTCTGCGCTTCTGGGCGGAGCTGGGCTGGCTTTTGCTAAAACCAACCGACCCATCTCGTACAATGGACCGAAAGAGAGTCATAGTGCGGAAAATAGAGTCCACCTTACATTACATTCTATTACCCGCCGATTTCCTGAATAATTTAGGTTTAAAGAATTTTTCTAATATTACTATTCTCATAAAAAACTAACAAGTTTCACTTTAAAATGAGACATTTACAATTTCATCAAAAAAAAAATTGCATATTCCCCTGGCGATGACAAAAAACAAAAGACAGCAAATATTCTAATAAACTAATAACATAAGTTATACCTAAAAAACAATTATTTTAAATTAACTTCATTAGTTTATACAAGCAGAGTATTTAAACAATTAAATTAAATTTATGATCATTATTATTATAACACTCCTAGGATTTAATTAAATAATTATAAATAATCGTCGTCGCCTCATCTTCACTGAACATTTACCTTGTGATCGAATACAAAATGCTTGTCCGTCGTAACATAACATTTTTGGTCGCTCGATTATTATTTGCACTCGAGTGGTGACGCATCACTATCATATTCCAAGTTCTGAGGGAGTCATACAAGAGCAGTACTTGATTATTAAAATATATTACTTCCAGTACGAAGTTAAATAAGACCCTTGGGTCTTCGTTATTGAGTTTTATAACTTGTTTTAAGGTCGATAATTGAGTTTATATCGAAAAACGAGGAAGCGAAGTCAGAGGCAGTATCACTCATAATACTGCTTTAAAAAAACTAACAATTTATTAAAATCTGTTTAATCCACAGTATTATTTATTTCCTGACGGCTATGACTTAGGGACCTTCAAGAAACGAGCGTACTCCTTCTTAAAAGGCCGGCAACGCATCAGCGACCTCTCTGATCTCGCAGATGTTCATGGGCAGCGGTGATTACTTACCAGCAGGTGACCCGCTTGCTCGTTTGCCGCCTCTAGTATACAAAAAAAAATCTACGCCTTGCGCCATCTTTTTTTATATTGAGGACATTCAAGATGACCTCACTCCGCCTGATGGTAAGCGGCCGTCAGATCCAAACATAAGGTTGACAGGCACAAAAGAAACATCAATGTACCTATATTGAGTCTGTCATCCTCACCTTGAAGACCTGCTGCAATTCCGTTTCACGCCCCGCCTAAAAACCCAGGATTGTAAGAATGAGGAAACACATGAACTGGAAGGGCATTCCACGACTTGATGGTCCGGGGCAGGAACGAGGGAGCTAAATCCTCTTGGTGCGCGCCGGCATGGTCTGGATGGTATGCGGATGCAAACGCTGTCCTAGCATCGTGTTGTTCGGGAATGGACAAGGAGAGGATGGGATTAGTTAGGAAATACTCAGTTTTGTTTCTTTTTTTTTTAGTTCATAGAGGCGGGCAAACGGAGCAAGCGGGTCACCTTGCTGGTATTCAACGCTGACCTATGAACATTCTGCGAGCATCAGAAGAGGTCGCTGATGCGTTGCCGGCCCTCTTTAAGAAGGAGTATGCTCTTCAGAGCATTTCCCTTTATAGAGTCGGTAGAGAACACTAAGACTGGCACTGTCTCTACGGTCCGCCATTTGGTGACGTCTGATATAGAAGATACATAATAATATATGTACAATTGTACATAGATGAAATTAAATCTGCCAGGTCTAACCATAAATCGGAGGAAATACTTTTGTTTAAGTATGCTTAATAAACTGCATTGGTTGTATTCCTGAAGTCTCTATATCGGGACGTTAAACTATAATAGAAACTTTAAATAGTGCTGGAATATGTAATTGCTATCACGTGACAGTCATTTGATACATTTTGCCAATAGGATAGAAAAGAAAATGATTAATATCAAATAGGTAAAACTTTCATTATTAGAAAAAAAATAACTGGAACCTAGTCGTTTTCTAGTCTCTTACGAACGGGACGACATTTATGTGACAAAATGTAGACGAGCAGACCTGATGTTAAGTGTTTGTCCTTTCCCCCAAATTGGGCCTCCAGTACCCTCAATACTCGAAGAAACACAGCCCTGGTGCTGCTTCACGCCGGTCTTCTGTGAGGTCGCCGTAACACTTCATGACGAAGCGTGGCTCTCTTACCTGATATGAAAAAAAAAGAAAAATATTTTATTTTAACAAAATGAGAATACCTTAATTTATGATAATATAAATAAATGACATGTGCTTAGTCAAAACATTTTGTTCACTATAAAAGTGTAGTATCACGTGATAACATCAAGTGACACGGCACATCACTAGCATCGGATCTAATATTTACACCCGCCAGTAAACACGGGGCAATCAGTTCCCCGCAGACGGTATATTGGTACTTACAGCTCACAGACTGTCACAGAAACCTAGTCGTTTCCTAGTCCCTTACGAACGGGACCACGTTTAGGGAGGAGCGAAACTTATCGATTAGTTTTTTTTTTGTGACAAAATTGGTAGATAAGCAGGCCCGTAATTATCTTTATTTTCGATATGAAGAAACATTACGGAAATAGTATGAAAACCTTACAAAAATACTATGATTTTTCGAAATATATCGTTAATCGATAAATAGCATAAGGCAAGAGAATCGGGGGCCAGACTTGATATTAAGGGGTCATTTTCATCATGTAAGGTGTCATTTCAATTGCGTATTTTTAAATCCTTTCAACCAAATCTTACAACTCGTACTTTATTATTATAGAATAAAGAATGGTGATTGCAATAATTAGTATGGCGCAATTTAGAGAGTAATAGTTTAGGAGATATATTTTTGAAATCATTGCGCCACCTAAATAATGATTTTATGCCACTGAAATCCTCGAAAAGTTTTTTTATGTGGCACACGATAATAATCACAGAGCTTCTCGCTCTTTCCCCAGTAAACACTAGGCAATCAGCTCCCCTCAGACGGTTAATTGGTACTTACAGTACTGCCCCCAGACTGTTACTAGCTGTTTTCTAGTTCCCGAGGTACGGAACGACGCTCTTCAGGGATGCGAGAAATGTATCGATAAAATTAATTTCAATGTAAGTAGACAATATGCACGGTAAACTATACTACATACTTATATACTTATGTACATGCCTTTAATCACATCCTCTACCAATGATTCTGAATAACATTTTATTTTTATTCTACGATCTTTGGCAATACCTACGTTGAACGTTTTTCACCTCACATAAAATTAAAAATTCATTATAATTGTGTATAAATAAAAAGTTTTTTTTTAATGCGGATAAGTCAACGTGAAGGTTTATAGGTACACCGAAAGGTCAAAACACTTTCGCCATGTAATCGACTTCCAGTGCCAGTCATTAGTACGAGTCTAAGTTAAGTCATGTTAATGAGAGCCAGCCGCATTTTCTTATCAATAAGAAAATTAACCTTAAACTTAAAAAATACGATAATTTTCTGTAAAACTAATGTAAAGTCTGAAAAATTTATTTTATTTTGAAGATACATTTTGAAAAAAAAAACAAGTAAAAGATTGATGTTATCGATATTTTGATATTTCAATAATTTTGCTCATCCCTAGTTTGTTCAGTGTGTGTTTCAAGTTGTCTGTTCTAGGAACATTGAATATGTGTGTATGCGCAACTAAAGTTTTTAAATTAGCAAACGTGGCATTTGCATCAAGATGACCTCACTCAGCCATAGCATAGTAAGCGGCCATGAGATAAAAAGAACCAATCAGCATGTAAGTAGATGAACCTCAGTCCTACAGTACGCCATCTATCGGATGATAACATAAAAAAAAAGTTCACTGCAACAACATGTTTTTTTTTTATGTGATAGGTAGCAGGCGAGCAGGTAAATCACCTGATGGTAAGCAACTTCCGCCGCCCATGGACACTTGCAACACCAGTGAGTTACAAGTGCGCTGCCAACCTTTTATCCCCTTCCCCCCCGAGTGGGCCTGCCGGTACCCTCACTCACTCGGCGAAACACAGCACAGGGGCTGCTTCACGCCGGTTTTCTGTGATTGGTTGTTGAGTGACAATTTGACATCTCACATCAAAAATAAGCAATCACCGTGAACGGAACTACACTTCTACAGTACGCCATCTGCCGGATTTTCCACACACGATAGCCCCATTGCAGTATACTACCGACATTCGCTAAATCCAACTAGGACGAAGGATTCCGATGAGTAATATCTGCAAAATTGCTCGTAAACCATAATATTAACCATTATATTCTGAGTCATACCTACTCGGTTTCCCCAATACACTGCTTTAGGGTTATCATGAAGTAAGTGAAGAGTAAAACTAACTAACTATTAGGCTGACGCAGCAATCCAAAGTGAGCCTTGGCCTACGGTAATAAGAGCCTCTATCTATGACGGTCCTGCGCCACACCATAGGCCTGGAGTGGAGAAAAAAAATATTTTGGTGTGCCAGTGGCGTATTGCGGGTGTCTATAGGCAGCGGCAATCGCTTGCTATCAGGTCATAGGTCTACTCGTCTGTTACCTGTCACAAAAAAACTATAAATAAATATAGAAATAAATTGAGACAACGTCACATACATTGTCCTGGCTCCAAACTAAGGTTTCCCTTGTGCTATGGAAACCAGAAACAACGAAAAACTAGAAAGAACGCTGTCAAAATACTCTCTGGCAGCCGTCCGGTCAATTCCATTCGTCACCCGGGGTGATTCACTTTTTATGCCAATATTTCTAAAGAACCTTCATTTCGACACATACTCGTTGACAAGATATTCGACAGAAACAGTAAATTGTATCTACTGTAAAAAAGGTTAAACGATTAGGTACTGACTTATTCTTATTATTCGAGAGGTGTCGAAAATATGTAACCCGACAAGACAAAACACAGCGCGATCTAATTAACACCTAGCGCCATCTATTAGCAAAATTTCAAACTATTACAAAAATAGCAAAACTATCCCTAATCGAAGTGAGGGCAGGCCACTAGTCCTGTATAAACATCGTTTACATAGCTAGGCGTAAACCGGCCAACTCCTTGAGTGGCTACAAACTTCAATTAGAAGTCGATCAAACATGTATGTTGACCTTGGCAGAACTTTTAGTTACCTACGTCGAAGGAATTGCCCTTGGAATAGAAGTTAGCAAAGTCGTTGCTAACCGTTGCTATCGCTAGAGTAATTTTACCACACAGTTGCCACTTAATTTGGAGGTGCCGATATAATTTTCTTAATTTTATAGTTTCTTTTGTGCTATCGTATAACAAGTATAAGAAGCTTAAGAAGGCTCAAAATCACTCAGAGGGCTATGCAGAGAGCTATGCTCAAAATTTCCTTGCGTGATCGTTGTCAGATAAGATAGTGAGGTCCGCAAAGATCTAAGTGTCGCAGACATAGCTCAAAGAATGCGTGGCTCAAGTGAACAGGCCACATTGCGAGGAGAACAGACAGGCCGTTGGGGCGGAAAGGTCCTTGAGTGGAGGCCGCGTACAGTAAGTCGCAGGCCCCCACAATTTGGACCGACGATCTATTGAAGGTCGCGGGAATTCCTTGGATGCGGGTGGCACAAGACTGATCTGTGGAAACCATTGTTTCTGTTTTCCCCAAAGATTACAACGATAAAAAAATTAATAGACATTCTACCAAACCTCGCTCTATCGTAGGTTCTCTCACTAGTACTGAGTGAGTATAAAGCCAAGCCCATCACCAATAATGAAACAAAACTGAAAATTTACGACTAAAAAGTACCAACCCTGACAATATCATCCAAATATGTTTTATGGGTCGTCCCATTAAAAGCAGCATGAAAACATTTACTGGGTCAACTGAGCTGTAAAATTAGGGTAATGCAACTCTAAATTTGTTGCCAGTCGTTTACTAGTTTCAAAATTATATATTATTTTAAAGACCCATTCGCAGAAATGGCCACTGAAAGTTGGCATTAGTTAAAATAACTTTTTTGATACCACGTTAATTTATGAGCCTATTGAAAATTGAAATTTAATCATGGTTTGTTTGACTGCGTAGCGCTAGATTACGGTAAACACTAGATTTTGTAGTACGATACATTATATAGCACGCTAGATGCGTATATCACAACACTAGATTTGCGGACAATTGCGTAGCACTCCATATTGCATAGCATGGTTGATTGCGTAACACAACATATCACATAACGCGCTAGATTGCGTAACACGTTATATCGCGTTGCACGCTATAACGTATACCACGGTACATTACGTAGCACGCTTTATCGCAATGCATGCTATATAGCACGCTAGGAAAATTATATCACCTAACACACTATATGGCGTAGCATACCAGTTTGTAATGCTACGAAAGTCGTAGCAAGCAAGCTACATTGCATAGCACACCAAATAGCTCTAGATTGCATTTTCGCGTAACACGCTAAATTACTAAGCACACTAGATATCGTAGCACGAAACATTACATAACACGCTAGATCTCGTAGCTGGCTATATCTTCATGTTTAAATAGCGCAAAAGCGTATGGCAAACGTAGCGTGCTACATAGGTTATAGAAAAAATTGCGTGCTATAATATTTCCAAGCGCAACTTTGTTTTGACTAACACTATCAATAAAATAAAAATGTTTATTCCTTTTACTTCAAAACCAATATCCCTAAAATATCGCGTGCGAATGTATCAAAGACACAAACATTCATCATAAATCTTGACGTCACACATGACGTCACTTGCCCTTGGATAGCAAATGAATAATTTCCGACAGAGGAAACGAAACAAAAGCAACATGTAAAAGGTCACTTTATGGCTGAAGCTGGCCCCACGCCAGGGGTTTGAGTGATGGTCTGTCCACGAAACGAAAGGACATTGAAAAAAGATAGGACACTATTACGAATTACGTAGCGTTTTCCTAGATTTTCATTCATCCCATCTTTGTGTTGGGTTAATTTAGGAAAACTAGTGGCCGCCCGCGATTTCGTACGCGTGGAGTTAGTTATTGACACTTAGGGCCTCGTTCACCATCTCTGAGTAAAGTGTCAAGTAATTTACTCTTCAATTTAAGTGGGTTTGGAGGAAACTGGTCCCTGGTCAGCGGCCTTAACAATTTAAATAATTTATTCAATACAAAGACCAGGGGCCAATTTTCTCCGAACCCACTTTAATTGACAAGAAAACTACTTGGAACTTTACTCAGAGATGGTGAACGAGGCCCTTACCGTCATATTTTGGACAATCTACACGATATTTTTTTATAATTATAGCCTATATTTGTTATTCTGATGTATAAGCTATGTTAAGAGGAGCAAACATCCATCCATCCATACTTACAAACTTTCACGTTTTAACTTTTTGCAATTAAAAAATCAAAACCTAAATATCCAACTGCGACTCGCACTTGACCGATAAAACATTTCACCCGGATATCCGTCACCTCGTAAAAATGATAAAAAATAAAAGCAACGCGAAATAAATGCAAAAACGGCGCAGTTTCCGCGCGTTGCAGATTGCGGGCCGGCAGCGTTGCGTTGCACGACTGCGCGATATGCCGGAAACTTATTTGAGATTTATATTACTACTAGCTTTTGCCCGCAGCTTCGCTCGCTCACCCTACAATGGAGGATTAGAAAGGGACAAGAAGTAGCCTATGTAACTCTCCATCTCTTCAACTATCTCCACTTAAAAACACGTCAATTCGTCGCTCCGTTTTGCCGTGAAAGAAAGACAAACATACAGACAGACACACTTTCCCATTTATAATATTAGTGTGGATGTTCTGTGTGAGATTTGACCAACAAATAAAGAACAAGCTCATTTGTGATGTAACAATATCAACACAAAATAATTAGACGGATGATTGCCTACATTGCACCTTCCAATAAAGGCTACATTTTTTGACTGGCCGTATGGCGCCTTTGGTAGTAACCCTGCCTTTTATGGGCCAAATGTCGTGGGTCCGATCCCCACCCTGTACAAACATTTGTTTAGTGTCTGGATGTAATATGTATTTAAATATTGTACCTATTTGTGTTTTCTCTGTTGTTTGATATCTGTAACACAAGTGCTTTAACATTTTATGTGATAGGTAGATAGAACAAGCAGATGGATCCCCTGATGGCAAGCGATTGCCGCTGCCCTTAGGCTCTTGCAACACAATCTTTAGACAGAATCCTTTTTTTTATGTTATAGGTAGCAGACGAGCAGACGGATCACCTGATGGTAAGCAATTGCCGCCGCTCATGGACACTTGCAATACCAGTGGAGTTACAAGTACTATACTATACTAAGTGGAGTAGTAAGTATACTTCTGTTATGATGATCTTTTGAGAGATTAACTGTAAGTTTTCAATAATTTGAAGACTGTCTAAGTCATAGTCACTCATTGTTCAAAGTCAGTGAAAGTCGCTCATTGTTTAAAGTCAGTCAAAGTCATATTCATTCTATGCGTTTTATTCAAGGATCACTGGAGCATCCCTTCATCGCAATGTTATTGTCTTTTCACTCTTTACCTACTGTGGTAAAGTCATCAAAGTGTCTAGAACATTCCTTTAACTTCCCTATTCATGTCTTCAAAATTTCAACACCAAAATTAAACTTCTTATCTTTGTATCTTGAAGAATTTTGTTCTTTACAAACTAATTTCCCCCGTAGCTAAATACTTTGTCAACCTTTTGTATGGCGCTCTGAATATGTTACAAGAAATATTTTCTATTTGTTAATTTCCGTCATACTTTATTGGTTACCTAATTGTATTTTAATATGATTTTAATGACTTAACTGCGTTTAGTTTCAGCTCAAAAGAGGATATCTAATAATTATATCGCAGTTTGAAAGCAAAAGTTGCTAAATGGCAGTTTTGGCAAAATTTTCAGCAAAATTAGAAATGAAAGCTTTGAATGTAGCTGGATGAATGAAAACTTAGAGATAAAAGAAAATTAATGTCAGCACGACTCTGTAAAGTGTAAGGGAAATGGGTGCTTAAAGTAATTGGTACTTAATTCCACGTGAGCGGAGTCGCGGGCAGCCGCTAGTCACTCAAAAGATTGCGATCGAGATTACATAGGTACCTATGTTGCATGTGTTTTGAACTTCCAATTCTCGAAGATCGTTGCCAGTTATTAGCCTGAAATACTCACAGATCATTTTCGACGACATCTTTCCAGTGATACTTACGTCGGCCAACAGGGCGTCGGCCTATCAGCAACAAGCAAGAGTTATCCCCACACTAGCGTGCCTATGAGCCTTGGCGTCTTGTCGGCGACCTCTCCACACTAGCGTCTTTTGAGCGTTGGCGTCTTGCCGGCGAGCACCCCACACTAGCGTCCTTTGAACGTTGGCGTCTTGCCGGCGACCTCCCCACACTAGCGTCCTTTGAGCGTTGGCGTCTTACCGGCGACCTCCCCACACTAGCGTCCTTTGAGCGTTGGCGTCTTGTCGGCGACCTTCCCACACTAGTGTCCTTTGAGCGTTGGCGTCTTGCCGGCGACCTCCTCACACTAGCGTCCTTTGAGCGTTGGCGTCTTGCCGGCGACCTCCTCACACTAGCGTCCTTTGAGCGTTGGCATCTTGTCGACGACCGCCCCACACTAGCGTCCTTTGAGCGTTGGCGTCTTGTCGGCGACCTCCCCACACTAGCGTCCTTTGAGCGTTGGCGTCTTGTCGGCGACCTCCCCACACTAGCGTCCTTTGAGCGTTGGCGTCTTGTCGGCGACCTCCCCACACTAGCGTCCTTTGAGCGTTGGCGTCTTGTCGGCGACCTCCCCACACTAGCGTCCTTGAGCGTTGGCGTCTTGCCGGCGACCTCCCCACACTAGCGTCCTTTGAGCGTTGGCATCTTGCCGGCGACCTCCCCACACTAGCGTCCTTTGAGCGTTGGCGTCTTGCCGGCGACCTCCCCACACTAGCGTCCTTTGAGCGTTGACGTCTTGCCGGCGACCTCCTCACACTAGCGTCCTTTGAGCGTTGGCGTCTTGCCGGCGACCTCCCCACACTAGCGTCCTTCGAGCGTCGGCGTCTTGCCGGCGACCTCCTCACACTAGCGTCCTTTGAGCGTCAGCGTCTTGCCGGCGACCTCCCCACACTAGCGTCCTTCGAGCGTTGGCGTCTTGCCGGCGACCTCCCCACACTAGCGTCCTTTGAGAGATGGCGTCTTGCTGGCGACCTCCCCACAGTAGCGTCCTTTGGACACCCCACAAAAAACGTTAGTGTGCACTCTCTATTCCATGGGGCACGTGGGTACAAAACCACCAACTTCCAGACTTAGGGCTGACACTGAGAAATTCTGAACAGATAAACTTAGGTACAAATTTTTGGGTCGACCCGGGGATCGAACCCGGGACTCCAAGCGCAGCCATCGCTTTAAAGTGCGACACACTACCCACTGTACCACCGAGGTAGTCAACTCCCTATTCACTAGAGACAAAAAATATATTTTTTAACCTAACGAATGATTTAATAAAAACACCTTTTGTTATGAATTATAACAAGAACGAGTCTGTTATTCATGGAAGAGGAAAATATATTATGTTATTAGAAAACTTTTTCAAACGACATGTATCATGATCCAATGATTTCAAAATATGCTTTTGTTATTAATAAAAATAGGAAAATATCTTTGTATTTTTGTTGGAAAAGAATATTTTTTCCTCAAAGGCCTCCATCATAGAAATCAAGTCATCGCTACTAAGATGGGATTAAACTTAATCGCCACGTTTGCCTAATGCGGATTACTGATCACAGGCCCGAGCTATATTCTTTCTAAAAACTTATAAGTACATACTTTTTGCTTGACCCAGGAATCAAACCTGGGAGCCCGAGATCACGGCCCGGTACTTAAACACAAGGGCTAAAACTGTAGAGGAAGCCCTGTTGACTTAAATCAATCTGTAGAGAGGTCAATTCTGTATATGAAATATATTTTCAAAATAACTATCAGAGGGTGATTAGTGATCGATACTAATGCCAAAAACGCAATCGGTAAGTTTTTTGTCTGTCTGTCAGTATGTTTCTTATAGAAACAAAAAGTACTCGACGAAATTTAAAAATAGGTTCAACTTCCCAGGGACAACGTAAAGGCTTATGAGTAACTAAAACGAAAAACTTTTGCAATGTGATTTACGTCCAGCGCCATCTATTGGCTTGGCTTAAAACTCTCCAATAGAAGTGAGAGCAGGCAGGCCACTAGTAAAATATAAAAATAAAAAAACACATTAGGGAATATAAGAAAAACTAAAGAAGCTAAAAAAAGTTAAGAAAACTAGGCAACTTAACTAAGCTGAAAAGTAAATTCTAACCAATATTATTACGCGAAAGTCTCTCTCTGTCTGTCTGTTACTTTTTCACGCTAAAACTACTGAACGGATTTGAATTTGGTATACAGATGGTCTAGCTAGACCCTGAGAAAGAACTTTGGCTACATTTTATTGCGAAAAGGGGATTGTAAGGGTTTAAAAATGGGGTGAAAATTATTAAATAATTGAAAATGCTACCCAAAGATACTATTCCACGCGGACGAAGTTGCGGCTAACAACTAGTATACTTAATACAAAAAACTACCCTGAGGCCAGAAAATTTAGGCAGCGTTTACCCCGTCAGACCAAAATGGTAATTTGCTGTCATAAAAAAAGTTTTGGGATGTTTTATTAATCACCAGTGGCCCCCGGCGAACAACGGTCCGACCTATTTCTTTCATGTTTTATCCAAATTTTAATAGTTCTTTTGTTATTCAAGATGAAGACAGAGAAAATGTTTCATAGAATACGCGGTTAAAAGGATGTAAATGTTCAAAGATACGCCCTACCATAATTAGGTACTATTGTTAATACTGCTTTATGTGATAGTTGGCAGAAGAGCTGACGGATCACCTGATTATAAGTGATTGCCGCCGCCCTACTACCAGTAGAGTCACAAATGCGCTGCCAACGTTTAACCCCCTTTCCCCCCAATTGGGCTTCCGGTACCCTCAATCACTTGACGATACACAGCGAAGGCGTTGTTTTACGCCGGTCTTCTGTGTGTTTTTTTTTATGTGATAGGTAGCAGACGAGCAGGCGGATCACCTGATGGTAAGCAATTGCCGCCGCCCATGGACACTTGCAACACCAGTGGAGTTACAAGTGCGCTGCCAGCCTTTCATGCCCTTCCCCCCCAGGGTGGGCCTCCGGTACCCTCACTCACTCGGCGAAACACAGCACAGGGGCAGCTTCACGCCGGTTTTCTGTGTGGCCTTAATTTTAAATAAGTTTTCTTTTATAAATCGGCCTGTTTGTATTCTTTAACAAAGAAATAATTAATTTTCGATAATTCATTTAACGTTCTTATAACGAATAAAACGTGTAAAGCACCTCTTTATTATTTATTAAAGTACCAGTAGACAGCAACGAAAATTGCTTGTGCATTTTTGTGATGAGTTGAAATTTTTTGCGAAATTGCAGACAAGATAAAACGCCTGCAGGTTTAAACGGAAAATGTAATGTAAATTGACTTATGAAAATGTATTTTTGTAATAATTTTACGCTTTTGCGATACATTATGTCATTGTGTATAAAAAGGTTTCATGATGCATATTACACATAAGTTAATTATTTCAATCGGCTTCACAAAATATTAAATAGTTTCATTATGATTGAATACTATAAAGTATCAGCCTATAATACCGTCACACTGCAAGGCAAAGGCCTCCATCATGGAAATCACGTCATCGCTACTATGATGGGATTAGGCTTAATCACCACGCTTGCCTAATGCGTATTGGTTATCATCATAAATCCGAGAATAGGTAACTACCTCGATTCCCGGGTCGAGCAAAGAGTATGTTTGAGTGAGTTTCAAATTTTTAGAACATACTTAGCTCGGGTTTATGATCAGGTGATCACCGACCCCCATTAAACAAGCGTGGTGATTAAGCCTAATCCCATCATAATAGCGATGATTTGATTTCTATGATAGAGGCTTTTGCCCTGCAGTGGAACAGTATACGCCAGTGTTTTCCAAACTTTGTTATGCCATGGCCCGGTAATTTTCCCACAGACCCTTCGTGACCCACTAAGTACTTTCAAACTCAAGCTGGTTCCATACACATTTATTAAATTGTTAATTAGTACTAGGTACTAATATTTTGGCATTTAGTCACTATTTAGTTAGTGCGAAGTAAGCAGCTGTTTTTTATTTTTTACTAAAGAATCCAAGTCAAGTATTACTCATGTTTTTAAAATAAGGCGAAAATGTCGCGACCCGGTTATTTCATTTTGGTGGCCCGGTACCGGGTCGCGACCCGGCTATTGGGAAACTCTGGTAGGCTTATACACTTTTTATACATAGTGACAAAAATTGTGTTTAATAGACCACTCAGTACGATATACAGTCACAGATTATAAAAGCGTTTTTTCACTTTGCCATCGAGCCGGTGAAATTGCCCTGAAAACATGCTAATAATGCCATCAAAATTGGTAGCCTACAAAAAAGCGATACGACTTAGTGATGCTAACTCGATTTGATTTTAAAAGCTTTGAAAAAATTCACTCGAGTAAAAAATATGATATTTCGTTGGACAATTTCAGATGAAAAATGAAAAACGCGGCGTTACTGTTAATTGAAATCACGGAAAAGTGGCGTGATGCAGCGCCTGCGCTGTTTTTCGTCGAATGAGTGAGGGTACCGGAGGCCCTATTGGGGGGAAAGGGGGTTAAAGTTTGCAGCGCACATTTGACTCTGCTGGTGCTGCAAGTTTCTATGGACAGCAACAATCACTTTCCACCAGGTGTTCCGTCTGCTCGTCTGCCTTGGTGGCTGCATAAAATAAAAATAATACTAAAATACGTAAAAAAATTCAATAATTTACCGGTTGTCACTTAAATAATCGAGTCAACTTAAAATCGATTCTGATTCTAGTCATTCGGATGCAACCAAAGCGGTGGCCGGTTGCTGCAACGAAAGACAACAAAATAAAATTCACGACCGAATCTTTCATCACCGTCCTTTTCATACGCACTGTGTGTCTTTGTTTAGGTGCAACATGTGACTATGTAAATTTTCGGTCGTTATGGAACAGTTTAACCTTCAGCAGTGCAGTCGTATCATCTGATATTGTGTATGGTTTGACGTTTAATCAATCGCTCGCTTTAAGAGTCACTCGACAACAATGAGTGGGTGAGTTCGTATATATCGGGTGTTGATTGAAAATCGTCGTTCGATTGCATAAAATATTCTGAGTCGAATCACATCACTATTGCGCCGCAAAAATATCGGAATCACGCTGCAGACGATCCATCATCGCCATCGCTTTTAAAATATACAGCGCGACCAAACTATGACGTTGCCGTCTGTATAAGTCGTTTGTTTCTTTTTTAGTAGGTATGATTTAAGTTCAGCTGGCTTGGTGTTGGTTTTTAATTTGTGGGCTGTAATCGTGTAGAATGAAATAGTAGGTAAACAGGGCAATCATGATAGTGGGTATTTCGTGATCCGTGACTCAGTTTGGAAATGAAATGGAATGGAATGAATTGGAACGAAATGGAACAAAATGGAACGAAATGGAATGAAATGGAACGAAATGGAATGAAACGGAATGAAACGGAATGAAACGGAATGAAATGGACTGAAATGGAATGAAATGGAATGAAATGGAATGAAATGGAATGAAATGGAATGAAATGGAATGAAATGGAATAAAATGGAATGAAATGGAATTATTTATTCAGAATAATCATAGGTACATAAAAAGATGTTAACATAGTATTGAGTTCCACTACAATTAATTAATGCTGAGATGAGGGAATGTACATAGTTATTATGCATACTTAGCTGATAATAAGATGAACTCGTAACATACCTTTTTTATATGCAATCTATCGTTTAACCATAAAATTCTTCCACATAATTAGTTTAGGCCCAGAGCTCGGGGTCCTGGGGAGCTATTCTCGTGTACTCGACTTTGCGGTCGAATTTATTAGAAAATATGTTTTTCCAATTTATTATTATTATTGTTATATTTCTGTGGTAGAGTTATTGGAAATCACTGCACGGTGTTCCAGGTAAAACGAAAAAGTAGGACATACTCAACGAAACTCGTTTTTCAGTTCTTTCATGAATATGCACGCTTCGATCACCGCCATTGTTCTGGGAAGCAGATTAAACCACTGCTACGGACATTCAGATTTTTGTGAATATATTTTTCTAGACAAAGCTTTGGATCAATCATATGCAAAAAGCGAGTTGGGGGGTGCAAAAGCGGCTTGAAGCATTCTGTAAAAAAACCCATTTTATTTTCCTGAGTTTACAGGACTATGTGTATCTATATAATCTGTGGATTGCATTAAAACTTTATGTCCTCCTTTCGCCGCACCTTTGTCTTTTCTACTTGACCCAAAGGTTGACTGGTAGAGAATGCCTCTTGGCATTAAGTTCGCCTATTTGTATGGGTTGACGCCCCCAGTTAAATCGTCAACTGGTACTCATAGTACAGGGGTTGCCCTAGTTTGAGACCAGGTTGATTGGTGTGATTGTCTGGCATTTATTTATTTTATTTATTTATTTTACTAAGTTTTGTGCAGTAGATACCTAAAGTTTTTTAAATTTAATTTAATTATATCTAGCGAAACTGAAAAGAGAGAAAATAGACTATAGAATATTTTAAGTGATACTTAGATAAAATTTATGTGTTTGAATGATAGGTAGCAGACGAGCAGACGGATCACCTGATGGTAAACGATTACCGTGGCCTATAGACAACCACACGACCAGTGGAGTCTCAAGTGCGCTGTCAATCTTTAACCCCCTTTCCCCCAATTGGGCCTCGGTACGCTCACTCACTCAAAGAAATATTACGATTGACGCCTGTCTTCAGTGTGACCTTGGTATCACTCCAGTCGAACCAGCCTATTCTTGCCAAAGCGTGGTTTTTCAAAATTTAAAACGTTGTAGCAGTAACTTACAGTTAAACAACATTATCGACAGTTAAACAATTAAATAAAATCTGACTTTTAATCATGCAGAGTAAACTGACAGATGTCAATGTGTCATCCCTATACATTATCACTCAATTTGACAGATGCAAAATGTCGAAATATATAGAAACTTGAGATTCTGTGGGTAACTGTGAAACAAGCCGCATCGGCTGATGCAATCCAAAGATTTTAATTAGTATCTAGTGGTTTTTAGTGTACAAATTTGGTGTTACTTTGTGCAGTAAAGTGCCGCAGGGTGATATTAATATAAGAATCATTGAATTGTGTCGTTTTTAACACTGCTATTGTGTGTCGAGTGAGTTGTCACGTGAACAACTTGCTTTGACCTAATAGAGTCTTAAAACCTACGGCTTTGTTAAAAATAGTCTCCACAGAATCCTTAGGACATTAAAACGCTAAACACCGGCGTTTTATTGAGTGACTGTGACTTCGACTGACTTCGACTGTTGACTACACTTTATCAACCTACACTTGACATTGGCAAAATTAAATATGTCGTGAACACAATACAAGCCATATAAAAATAATAAAAAAAAAATAGAAACTTGACATTTGCATCAGATGCAACTGACAGATTCTGTCAGTTTACTCCACATGATTAAAAATCAGAGTTTACAGTTGAACAATTATCAAGGCAAGATAATTACTTAAATCCTAACCAAAACTGACATGACATAACCTACAAAATCACCGTTAGATCGAGATTAAATTTAAACTATAGCATTAGTGATAATTGGATCATTAGGATGCAAATGTGGACGCGACATTTCCATACCTATGGCCTGCTGGCCGCCATCATTTGGACCAGGTATTTACATAGGTAAATGATTTTAATGATTGAAGAGAAATGATGGACGGGTTTAATTATAGTATGTATTCTAATTTTGTGAGTGGGAGAGCCGCGCTTCAACATGAATGGACTGGTTCAACCGGGGTGTCATTATGGTTACAATAAGAACTGCATTTGAATCCTGTCCATAAAGATTTAAATGCTAATGCATGCTTTTATTCTCGTAAACTTGAAAAAATCTTGAAATTCGCGGGCGAGTTTGTTTCGGGCGAGTTTTTCTTCCAGTCGAGTTTAGTCAGTATAATCATCACAAAAATATTGGTTAGGTTAGGTTAGAACAGTGACCAGCCAAAACATCTTGAAATTCGCGGGCGAGTTTGTTTCGGGCGAGTTTTCCCCTAAGCCAAAAATAAAAAGACACAGAAGGTCGGCTCTATCTGACATTGATATCGAAATCTGACCTTGATGTTGTACAGTCAACTCCAAAAATATGTATACACTTTGGTACCTTGTCACAATACATGTGTCTGTAAAAAGTAGAAGTCGTTCTTATACACATGTATTGTGACAAGGTCCTAAGGTGTAAACATACTTTCGGAGTCGACTGTACTTACCGTGGTAGAGCCACGTTTCCATGAATGGATCGGCTCGAACAGGGTGATACTACGGCCTCACAGAAGACCAGCGTGAAGCAGCGTTTGCGCTGTATTTCGTTTAGTGACTTTGGGTGGGTACCGGAGGCCCAATTTCGGGGGAACGGAGGTTAAAAGGTTAGCAGCGCACTTAATTACTGGTGTTGCAGGTATCTATGGGTGGCGGTAATCGCTTACCATCAGTATAAAAGATAGTTATTTCTTATTTTTTATCTGATAGGTTGTAGACGAGCAGACGGATTACCTAATGGTAAGCAATTGCCGCCGCTCATGGACACCTGCAACACCAGTGGAGTTACAAGTGCCTGCCAACCTTTTATCCCCTTCGCCCCGGGTGGGCCTCCGGTACCCTCACTCACTCGGCGAAACACAGCACAGGGGCTGCTTCACGCCGGTTTTCTGTGAGGCAGTGGTATCACTCCAGTCAAGCCGGCCCATTCATGCCGAAGCGTGGCTCTCCCACAGTTAATCTGTTTCTATCTTATTCTGAAGGATAACAAAGATTGCTATACACGCGCATTTAATAATGTTCCTTCTAGCTTTTAGGTAAATGGAATGTAGGCAGCTAGGCGTTTTGTATACCCATTCTGTTCGTAAGGCTACCCATACAATTCGGCCCTCGTATTCGGTAGAATTCAAATTCCCCCCTCCCCCCTATCAGCTGTCAATCTGACGTGCCCCGTCGAACCTTGACGGACAGGCGGGACGCAAGCGGGACGTGGGACCTTTTTGGGATTAGACTAACAAATTGAATGTGATTGCCTTCAATGGAATAAGACAGTTTCGATTAGTATGGAGATTTGATACGGATACAATTTGGCTTCTTTAAGGTTAACTTTTACTGAAGTATTAATTTGACTAACAAAATGGCGTATTTGGTAGTTACCCTGCCACACATTTTTGTTTAGTTTCTAGTTGTAGATGAAGTATTATTTAAAAGCTGAATTATTTATTAAATACTAGTGGACCGCTCTCACTTCCTCCCGGGACAGTAGATCCACTGTCTACCAATAGATGGCGCTGTGTCTAATTACATCGCGCAAGCGTTTCGTGTTTTCGGTTTACCTATATGCCTTGTCGTTGTATATAGAAGTTATTTCTTTATAAATAGTATATAGTATCTATAGATACGAATGCACGGGAAAACCATAACTGAAAACTAAAGTTTAAAAAGCAACCAAAAAAGAAAAATTTAAACGACGACCCGATTGGTTCAGTGGTGGTGAATGCTGCGTCTGGGCCAAGGGTTGCGGGTTCGATCCCCGCACAGTACAAACATTTGTGTGCATGAACATGTTTGTTTGTATTGGTCTGGGTGTTTTCTATGTATAAGAGGTATAAGAATGTATTTACAAAAGAAAAGTATTATATGTAGGTATATATTTGTAATCCCACTGTTGGTTCTGATATCTGTAACACAGGTGCTTGAGCTACCTATCTCAGAGTCAGATCAATGTATGTGATGTAGTGAAAATACAGAGTCCCCAAAATTCAGGCAACATTACCTCGTTGGATAGCGATAGAAAGTATTATTTGTAATTCCTCTGTTCGCTGATATCAGGTGTCTATGGGCGGTGGTAATCGCGTACCATCAGGTGATCTGTCTGCTCGTCTGCCACCTACACATAAAAAAAAACCCAAAAAGGTTTGATTTGACGTCGTCGTGAGCGATGACATGCGAGCCATTAAACTCACCACCTATATTTACTACTAGTGGCCCGCCCTCACTTTGTTTCGGGACCGTAATTCAGAAATGAGCCAATAGATGGCGCTGTGTCTAATTACATCGCGCAAGCGTTTCGTGTTTTCGGTTTACCTATATGCCTTGTCGTTGTATATAGAAGTTATTTCTTTATAAATAGTATAGAAGATACTCTTTGCTCACTACTATGGATGCCCAAGACTGAGACTGGCCGGATGGCGCATTTGGTAGAGACCTTGCCTCAACTTGGGATGCAACCGGGACAAAACTAAGATGATGATGATTCTTTTAGTAAGATAATGTATTCAAATGTATCCAATCAGCCTGCCGTATATGAGATTGGCTAGAATCAATCCGCTAAGAAAAGCGAGTCATATCTCGTATGATCTACTTCAGCTCGCTCGGCTCACGCGAGGAATATTGATGCTAGTGTTGCCAACAAGAGACTTTACAATTAAAATTTAACTTTTAGTGACAACGATGGCTAACGAACAGGTCGGTCAGGTAGACGTGACGCGGTGGCTGAGAAAGGATGGGAAACTCACCGGAATGCAGTAGGGAAACTATAACTTTCTACAGCACGTTTAACCAAGCACTGCAGTCCTTCGACTACAGTTCCTGGGACACTTAAACATTTTTTTTTAAATTTTTATTGTATTTTTATGAAATACTAGTGGCCCGCCCTCACTTTGTTTCGGGACCGTAATTCAGAAATGAGCCAATAGATGGCGCTGTGTCCAATTACATCGCGCAAGCGTTTCGTGTTTTCGGTTTACCTATATGCCTTGTCGTTGTATATAGAAGTTATTTCTTTATAAATAGTATAGAAGATACTCTTTGCTCACTACTATGGATGCCCAAGACTGAGACTGGCCGGATGGCGCATTTGGTAGAGACCTTGCCTCAACTTGGGATGCAACCGGGACAAAACTAAGATGATGATTCTTTTAGTAAGATAATATTCAAATGTATCCAATCAGCCTGCCGTATATGAGATTGGCTAGAATCAATCCGCTAAGAAAAGCGAGTCATATCTCGTATGATCTACTTCAGAGCTCGCTCGGCTCACGCGAGGAATATTGATGCCAGTGTTGCCAACAAGAAACTTTACAATAAAGGTTTAACTTTTAGTGAAAACGATGGCTAACGAAGAGTTCAGCAGCCTTACCATGAGTTTGAAAATACTATCCTCGCTATCGAAAACTATCGCTTTGTCTCTTTCATTGTGATGCATTTGAAAGAGACATAAATAGTTTACGTTATGTCAGTTTTAGATGTCAACTCATGGTAGCGCTACAGGTCAAGTAGGTGACAGCTGGGCACTGAGAAAGGATGCGAACTTTCTACAGCACGTTTATCACTCAATATTTTTTTTGCAAAACCATAAGAGCAAACAGCCGCACTTCAGGATACCACAATCTGTCTAATTTGCCGCCAATTAAATATCGTACTTTATTCGCCATTTGTTTTTCCAATATCCGTAAAACAGCGACGATGGTATCATGGCAACACTGATTGATACGTCGTAAGATACGGTATAGCTAATTGAGGACACCCGACACAGGACAGACATACAGATAGCATACGTTATGTATGAGAGCCTTCCTTACAGAGAGGTAAAGGTGGCAACACATTCGGGCATAGGTACGCTCTGTGTTGGCCTAATGATCTAGAGTGGAAGTTTGGTCTTAATGTAACAAGCCCTCATTATACTTCATCATCAGCCTGTTGCAGTCCACTGCTGGCCATGGGCCTCTCCAAATGCTCGCCACTTTGATCGATCTTCGGCTACTCGCATCCAGCTCCAGCCACTCCATCTGGCCTGAGGTCGTCCTACACTACGTTTACCAAGACGCGGTCTCCACTCCAGAACTCGTTTACCCCAACGGTTGTCAGTTCTGCGGCAGATATGGCCACCCCACTGCCACTTCAGCGTGCTAATCCGGTGAGCTATGTCGATAACTTTGGTTCTCTGCCGGATCACCTCGTTTCGGATTCGATCACGCAAAGAGAAACGCCGACATTATCATTATACTTGCAGTAACTATTTTACTGAAATCAAGAAAGTGTGACGTCATTGCCCATAGTGCCCACAAAGCCCACAAAGGTGGATCTGTGCCTACCACTAAAAGGGCTTCCTCACAGCAAGAGGTCGGTTGTAGGCCCCGTGACTCGTGAGGGTTCAACCGGGTCGACGATCGCAGGATCCCTCCTGTATGGGGCTATTAACTCACCCGAGAATTTCAATATTTTTGGACCGGTCACTGTTCTAACTTAACCTAACCAATATTTTTGTTTTTTTTTAATACTTGCGGCGGCAAACTAGCAAGCGGGTCACCTGCTGGTAAGTAATCACCGCTGCCCATGAACATCTGCGAGATCAGAGAAGTCGCTGATGCGTTGCCGGACTTAGAAGGAGTACGCTCGTTTCTTGAAGGTCCCTAAGTCATAGCCGTCAGGAAATACTGCCGCAGCTAAACTATTCCACAAGCTCGCGGAAGTTGTGATGATAATACTGACTCAACTCTACTAAATTAAAAAATATTGGTGAAGATAGGTTAAAACAGTGACGAACAAAAAATCTGGTAATTCCCGGTATATGTCGCACCTATTTATAAAGGTTCCGTATGCACCTAACTTACAAAAAGATTATTAATATTTTTTCACAGTTCCGTACCTACTGCAACCAAATTTATTTGTTTAATCTCCAGCCAAGGCTTGTTTAGTTTAAATTAAATTAAAAGCGCGCTGGCCTCGCGCCAGCCTGTCCCCAATCTCCAACGAATAATGCGTATTCTGTGGTTTAATGGCTGAAGGTTCTGTATCTGAACCGGTCATGGGTTCAACCCCGAGGGGTTATTAAAAACTAGTGGCCCGCCCTCACTTCGCTTCGGGACAGTAATTCAGAAATGAACCAATAGATGGCGCTGTGCTCAATCACATCGCGCAAGCGTTTCGTGTTTTCGGTTTACCTATAAGCCTTGTCGTTGTCTATAGAAGTTATCTCTTTATAAATAGTATAGATTATAACCGCCCTCACTTCGTTTCGGGACATTAGTTCCACTCTCTTCCAATAGATGGCGCAGGGTGTCGATTGCATCGCGCTAGTGTTTCGCTTTTCGGTAAGTATATAAGATCTGTCGATGTCTATAGAATTTACCATTTTATAAATACCTCATTTCGTTACGAGACTAAAGCCACAACTTAGGTAATAATATACATCGTCTTATAAACATTTGAAGAGACTCCACCCATTCCTTTTCAATTATTGTCGTGAGAGAGCCACTCTTCGGCAAGAATGGGCCGGCTCGACCCGAGTGATACCACGGCCTCACAGAAGACCGGCGTGAAGCGGCGCTTGCGCTGTGTTTCGTCGAGTGAGTGAGGGTACCGGAGGCCAAATTGGGGGGAAGGGGGTTTAATGTTGGCAGCGCACTTGTGACTCTACTGTTGTTGCTGGTGACATAGGCGGCGGTAATCGCTTACCATCAGATAATCCGTCTGCTCGTCTGTCACCTATCACAAAAAAGAATAAACTTTTTATTTAACCCTTCCCAACGATTGGGCTTCCGGTACCCTCACTCGGTGAAAGCCCAGGCGCTGCTTCACGCTGGTTTTGCACTAACTTGATGTTTACTATGACTTTTCAACACACCTATGACGTTATGACCAAATTTATACGTTCTATCCGAAAGCTGTTTACTTTAAATTAAATTAAAGCACGCTCTGGCCTCACGCCAGACTGTCGCCAATCCCGTACAAATTAATGTACCTTCTGTACAGTCAGATTATAAAGGTTTCTACGTTGAAATGCATAACAATTTCACTGCTTCGTTATTCATGAGGTATGTTTCAAAATCGAGCAAAATGTATGTTTCGGATTTTTCGAACATAGTTCTGGCTCGCCAATCCGCATTAGGCAAGCGTGGTGATTAAGCCTAATCCCATCATAGTAGCGATGACTTGACTTCTATGATGGAGGCCTTTGCCCTGCAGTGGTATAATAGGTAGGTACAGCGTTTCCCAACAGCCGGGTCGCGACCCAGTGCCGGGCCACCAAAATGAAATAACCGGGTCGCGACATTTTCACCTTATTTTAAAAAAAATTGCTAGGTACCTAACTTGGATACTTTAGTAAAAAATAAGAAACAGCTGCATACTTCGCTCTAACAAAATAGTGGCTAAATGCTAATATATTAGTAGATACCTTTTACTAATTAGCATTTCTACTATTAATAAATGTGTATGGAACCAGCTTGAGTTTAAAAGTAGGTACTTAGTGGGTCACGAGGGGTCAGTGTAAAAATTACTGGGCTATGCCATAACAAAGTTTGGGAAACACTGGTATAGTACATAGGCTAATACTTTACTTTTACTTTACGTTTACCACTACAACACTCCAGCAGAAATAATAAATTATTCTGTTATGAACGAAACTAATTAGTGACCACTGTCGTAGGAACTGACATACTAGCACAAATCCAAAATACTAAACAATGTTTTAAACGAGTATTAACTTGTACGTTTATCGCCACAAATCAGCATTCAAGAAACTTATTCAATATTCAATATGATTGTGCTCTTCTTAGATACGGTCGGAATTGTTGAAAACATTTCAGGGTTGTCAAAATACATAGTAGTAGACTAGTAGTCCCAGCCTATATACTGACCCACAACAGAGCAAAGGTCTCCATCACAGAAATGAAGTTAATGCGGATTGGTGATCAAACCCGAGCTATGTTCGAAAAATTCAAAACATAAATTTTGTTTGACCCAAGAATTTAACCCGGGACCCCGAGATCACGGCCCGGTACTTAAGCCACTAGACCAACGTCATTAACGACAGGCGTTATTAAATCTTACTTACCGCATCTCGGTAGGTAGATAAGCGTAGTGTTGGACGCCCTGCGACAAGATGGGATGATGACAATCGAAGGCTGGCTGGTGTGGGCTGGATGAGAGTGGCCGAAAATCGGGGGCAGTGGCGTGCATTTAGGGGAACCTATGTCCAGCATCAGTGGACGAGTGTGGGTTGCTGATGATGAAAGAATCACGCCTGCAATTTCAAGGTAAGATTTCGTAACAGTCTGCCCGACAACCCTACAGTAATCTAATATTATTATCTGGAACTATTCGAACATCGCCAACATTGGGACGCGTCCGGGGTTCGAACCCGCTCTCATTGGAGGTTTTCCAAGCGCAACTGAAACGTGAAACTTACCACTTGTGAAACAGAACGTGAAAAGATCCGTTGTTGAAATCGTTAAGAGTTGTTGATTAGCTTTTAAATGGAAGGATTTTTTAATTAAAGGCCGGCAGCGCACCTGTGAAGCCCCTGGAGTTGCTGGTGTTCATGGGCGACGGTAATCGCTTAAAGTCAGGTGATCCGTCTGCTCGTCTGCCCCCTATCCTATAAAAAAAAAGGGGTAGCCATGTCCTTCTACTAACAAAAATACTTTACCTACAGTACCCATTTAAAAATCTACAAATTTGAGGAAAAATATAAAAATTCATCAACGAAAAAATTACATGGTACAAATAAAAAGAAATGTTTGTTTCCTAATGTGGAATTAAATATGGCGCCAAAGGAAGATTCAAGCAGAACCGCCGTATATGTTTTCAATAGATTATTGCTTAAGTTTTTTTTTTATTTTGAGCACATTCAAGATACCTCACTCCGCCTGATGGTAAGCGGCTGTGAGATCCAAATATGAGGTTGACAGGCACAAAAGAACAGACTAAGTACCAATTGAGTCTGTCATCCTCACCCTGAATGCCGTTTCAAGCCCCGCCTATAAAACCCAGGATTGTAAGAAGGAGGAAACACATGAACTGGAAGGGCATTCCATGACTTGATGGCTCGGGGCAGGAACGAGAAGCTACCTCTTGGTGCGCGCCGGCATTGTCTACATTTTGATACATTATTGATTTGATTATTGTTTATAGTGAGTGGCCCGCCCTCACTTCGCTTCGGGACCGTAATTCAGAAATGAACCAAGAGATGGCGCTGTGCTAAATTACATCGCGCAAGCGTTACGTGTTTTCGGTTTACCTATAAGCCTTGTCGTTGTCTATAGAAGTTATCTCTTTATAAATAGTTTAAAAGATGCATTGCTTTGTGTGTTAACGTATCCAAATATATTTCTGATTTGCCTTTACCACCCTTTTTATTGGCATCACCAGCATATTATAGTCCAGGTCTAAAACTAAGCATATGACTAACAGTAATTCCAAAAATCCTCTTACACATTCTGCATCAGCTGCTAGGGATTATCATTCAAAATTCAGTTATGCAAACAGTTCCGCATCCACAGACACGCTGCATTTTGCCTGCATTTTGGCTTTCACAAGCGACGGATAAAGTTTGAATGGAAGTCATAGGGCTTCGTCCGTTTTTGGCGAACTCACCACACAATCCATGAAACTAGAAACGGGCTAAAATTTAGCCTAAGTATTTTTATGTCCAGTCCTGGGGTCATATTTTTGAATCACTCATGTGATATAGCGTTGTCTCGCATGCGACGTAGGTATGTCATATTCGTCTTTTAAGTCGCATGAAGCTTATTAAAAAATATTTTTAATTTTTCGACGAAACTAACTTATAACAAAAACTAAGATAGTACGGTGGCCTGCAGATCAAGTTACTACAATCTGTCAAATTTCTTCAATCGAATCTCACTTTTATGTCAAACGTGTTTGGTTCAATATCAACTGAGGAAATTTGACAGATTGTAGTAACTTGATGTGCTGGCCACTGTACAAATGCCCGTCAATGATGCTTTTCACAGCAACACATTTTATTATATTTTGACTTTAATTCATTTCAATTTTTATTTATGTATATAATATCTACCTATGCATTTGCTTTTTATTTATATATTAATATTTTTTTTATTATACGTCTGAACAGAATCCGAACTTGCAACTCTGGGTTCGTCGAGTCGAAAAAAATACATTTTATTATCGGCCTGTAGCTTTACCATGAGTTTGAAATACTATCCTCGCTATCGAAAACTATCGCTTTGTCTCTTTCATTGTAACGCATTTGAAAGAGACAGAGCAATAGTTTACGTTATGTCAGTTGTAGATGTCAACTCATGGTAGCGCTACTGCTCGTCAGCCACCTGTCACTAAAAAGTATTAAAAAAAAGTCACTAAAAAGCATTTCAATTTAATCACAAAACGCCGATGTGGTTGAAGGAAGCGCAGCACACTTATAATAAATGTTGGAAACTTGAGAACCGCCCGCTTCAGCCTTCATCGTCTTGGATTTTTATTAAAACTAGCCCCATGCGGCCTTGCTACGACGAATTATGTATTTCTACTAATGACCCGCCCTCACTTTATTTCGGGGTGTAATTTTAATATTAGTTGCAATTTGTACTAATAGATTGCTCGGAAGGCGAGGATGAATGAAATGTGGTGTATTTTATTTATTTATATTATAGGAAGGCAAACGAGCAAGCGGGTCACCTGATGGTAAGTGATCACCGCCGCCCATGGACATCAGCTACACCAGAAGGAGTGCGGATGCGTTTCCGGCCTTTTAGAAAGGTATAGGCTCGTTTCTTAAAGATTTGAATGCCGTACCGGTTCGGAAATACCGCTGCGGGAAGTTGATTCCACAATGAGGAGGTGCGTGGCAGAAAGTGTCGAGTAAAGCGCACGGTAGTGGACCGCCATCCATCCAGGTGGTATGGATGGAATCCGAGTTGGTGTTTTGGCTCTTTAAGCTTTCATCACACTTAATGTGCAATATTGCACATCACACTAAATATAATGCTTCACCACAAAAGCTGGCGCTCCCGTGCCCAGGGTCCGCTTTCCAGCTACATCTTCTCTACTTACCTACTTTGCACGATCTTTCGCATCCATTGAAGTGAGGTTTTATGCACGCATGTCATCCCTTATGAGGTCAAGCCAGGTTCTCCTTCTCCTCCTACCTACATGGCGATGGTAACATATTGACCAGATATTTGACTTAATTCTGTCTTATTAAAAATGGAGACAATATTTGATTATGGTAATGGAATCTGACACTTTTCTAAAAGTCACAGCATCTGCTTCAACGTCGTAAGGCCCAGACAGCAGAAACAATAGAAAACCAATTGTTTTATGCCTTTTAAAAGGCTTTTGGGTCTTACGACGTTAAACCAAGGCTAATTTAATGTAGGGACAACTTGTGCAAATGGGGGTACACGGATGTGTCCTGCAATGTTCGTGAGTACGGCGCCGCCTCAAAGACCATGGTCTATGGTCTGTCCCATGGTCTATGCCAGAAAATGGGCCATGGCCTGTGTTCTGGTATAGACCATGGCAATTTTAGTCCTGGGTGGGCACATTTGACGTATGAGGTAGGGTCACTACACTACCAAATACGCCATCCAGCCAGTTATTTTCAGGAATATTGCAGAAATATTACGGGCATAAAGACTACCACTGTATATGCGTTATGGCTTGACCAATAAAATGTTCGTCATAGCCAAACCGCAAGGCGAACTTAATATAGCGAGTGCATTACCCGCCAACGCAGTACCTTTGCCCTCGGGTGCTTTAGCAAAAACTGCTATCTCTCAACCACTTTAAAGGCCGTACTTTGAACTTGTGAAAAGCTCATCGGAACTTTAAGAACTAAGAACTAGTTGTAGGAGAACAAAGTTTAATGATTTGAGTTGTTTATTTTGGCCAGTTCAGTTGATATAGACACGCCTGCCATGAGGGACGTCGTGGTTCGAATCCATCTTTTTAAAACTTTTGAAAACCCAATGTTATTTATGTTGCAATAGGACAAGATATTTTGTGGCCTGTGGCTAGGGGCGTTAAGAATACTGCCAAGGTATTCCCGATCTGTCGTAGGAGGCGACTAAACGGGCTTCGGAGTACGTGAGCATGAGTGGCTTGCTCAGTAGGTACCACGACTCCGCGAGGGAAAAATGTCCTGGTAGACACCCAGTAGGATCGCGCATTTGGGAAGGGCTGCATTGCGCCAAACAATTTGGCTCAAAGTGGCGAGCGCGATTTGCGGTACGCTCCAGTCCCGGCTGTGGGGTATCCGACCGCGATTGCGCTGTGATGGACACCCTAGGGGTTTTGGTTAGGGTTAGAGTCCCACACACCACCTTGTCCCCCACATGTGGCAAGGTGAAGGCCATGATGGTTTCCCCTGGGAAAAAAAAATAGGACAAGATATTTTGGGAACGCGTGAAATGGTAGTAGTACTCGTATTTGAAGTTTAATCGTATAATCATTGCATTATTGTAGTAATAAGTCCTACTCGAACTGGTCCTGTTTTTATATAATAGGTGGCAGATTAGCAGCTGTATCACCTAATGCCATGGCCACGAACCAACACGTGAAAAAATAAGTGCGCTTTTTAAATGAACGAGCTTTAAACTTAACCATCCCATCTCCACCTGTAAAAGGCTTAAAGGCTGTAACTGAAAAGGCAATAACATCATTACCAGCTCCCGCCGACATCAAGAAACAAAACTAAATACAGTCCCATTCACCCGGCGCCGCTCGCGGCTGCAATTAGTGTCAGCCACGAGGGCCGACACTCGCGCTTCTAATTAGAGAACCTAGGAAAAGTAGTGGGACCAAGAAGTCAAAAATATAAAAAAAAAACAATGTAAATGAGTTAAATGGGTGATAAAAAAAGGTTTTTTTTCTCAAAACTTTTGACAACCCTATATTAATTCCATCTTTTTCAAGAGTCAATGAATATATTTTCATTATTTTTCAATAATTTGTGATCACCAATCCGCATTAGGCAAGCGTGGTGATTAAGCCTAATCCCATCATAGTAGCGATGACTTGATTTCTATGATGGAGGCCTTTGCCCTGCAGTGGGACAGTTATACATAGGCTGATACATTGCTTTTTTACTTTATCTATATAACTATAATATAATAAAAAATGAATTGCTGTTAATTAGTCGGCTTAAACTCGAGAACGGCTGAATCGATTGGGTTAATTTTGGTTTTATAATATTCGTGGAAGCCGAAAGATGAGAAAAAATGCGATTATGAAATTCGCCGTTTCAGCTAGTAAAATAATTAAATAGGTGTATGATTTTTTATAGTTGTAGAAGATGTTTTAAATTTGTTTTGATAAAAAATGTGCTGTATTTCGGCGAATGAGTAAGGGCATCAGAGGCCCAATTGGGAGGAAAAAGGTGTTACCAGTGGGCATCGCACTTAGGTAAGGCGGTATCATCGCTTACCATCAGGTGATCCATCTGCTCGTCAGCCACCTATCACATAAAAAGGCAGTCAAAAAACATTACTGTAAATCATACTAAATCGTGGTTAACCTTTTCATCCACCAAACGAAGCTGCAAACAGCTTTAGATGCCGTTTGGCTGCATGACATGTGTGGTATCATGACGTGTAAATGCGAATCTACAGACCAAAATTTGTGCATCAATAGTAATTAATTTAGTGGGAGGCGAGTGACAATTTGCCATGATTATTCGAGATAAGACATTTGATAATGGCAGGCGTCCCGTAACAGCGTACGTAGTACGGTGGCCAGCATATCAAGTTACTACAATCTGTCAAATTTCTTCAATCGAACCTCACTTTTATGTCAAACGTGTTTGGTTCAATATCAACTGAGGAGACAGATTGTAGTAACTCGATGTGCTTGTACATACATAGTAGACAATTCCATTATTGTAATTTATTTTGCTCAAATGAAACTCTGTAACTTATTACTATTTTAAAAGAGTAACTACTTAGTTTCTTGTTGGTGATTGGCAGTGGCAGACGAGCAGACGGAACACCTGATGGTAAGCAATGGCCGTCGCCACCTGCAACACCAGTAGATTCATAAGTCCAACCATTAAGCCCCTTTCCCCCAATTGGGCAGGCGCTGCTTCACGCCGGTCTTTTGTGAGGCCGTGGTATCACTCTGGTCGATCCGTCCCATTCATGCCGAAGTGTGGCTCTCCCACGGCAGAGGAATGGACGGCGGCAATCGCTCACCATCGGATAGCCCGTCTGCTCGTCTGCCACCTAAGAAAATTACGAACCGAGTATTGACAAAAACTACACTTGAAAGATTTCATAACACAACAATAAACTACCTTGTATAGTCCGAGGCAAGAAAGTGTAGTTATGACCTTGAGTGCGCAGAAACCAATTTTGATAGAAAGTCTTCTTTTTTACAAGTGCGCAAAATAACGGTCATCGCTATACTTTCGTGCCTCCAGCTATACTACATACACAGTACTGGAAGTGCTTTATCGTAATAAATATCATGTTAGTGAACAATTCGATATTTTCGATATCGTAAATTTAAAGTATTGGCGTTTTCATTCAAAATGTCCGTAAAGCTAGCAGTACCGAGGTAAGGAATTATAAACACTCGACTCGAGAGCCGATACGGAACGACTCGAAATCGGCCACTTCTGCTAATTGATATAATATTGTACTCCTGTTTGTGACTTTGTGAAATGACTTAACGCCACAATTTTGCATCTGCTAGTGCCTTTTTGCTATTTTTGCGTTATTATTAATCTCCACGTTCAAAAGTTCACTCATGAGTGAATTTAATAATAAATTGAGACAACATCACATACATTGTCCTGATCCCAAACTAAGGTTTTCCCTTGTTCTATGGAAACCAGAAATAACGATGGAACCACTAACACCCAGACCCAACCCAAATATCTGTTTCATCAACAAACATTTGTCAATTTTATTTTCTACCACAGGGAAATACTTGACTGTCATTTTATTGTATTAATCAGCTTATGATTAAGAGATTTGTTATAAGGGTTCAAAGAAGCTGATTTTTTACAGTGGAAGAGCCACTCCGCATTAGGCAAGCGTGGTAGTAGTTAGTAGCGATGACTTGATTTCTGTTATGGCGGCCTTAGCCCTGTAGTGGGACAGTATCTTCTATATCTATACTATTCATAAAGAGATAACTTTTATTGACAGCGACAAGACTTATAAGTAAACCGAAAACACCAATCACGAGTGCGATGAAATCAACGCCCAGCGCCATCTATTGGCAGGCAGTAGAACTACTACTGCTCCGATCCAAAGTGAGGATACTACATACCACTATATAGTAATAAATTCACACAACATCTCATACATTGACCTGACTCCGTGCTAAGTAGCTTAAGCACTTGTGTTACAGATATCAGACAACAGAGGATCACAAATATAATACTTAAATACATATATAACACTCAGACACTGAACAAACACAAGTGTTCATCACACGAATAATTGTCCAGGGTGGGGATCGAACCCACGAACTTTGGCGTATGAGGCAGGGTCACTACCAAATGCGCCATCCGGCCAGTCAATATATACCTAGTCTGATATTTTACGTTTACTTTTTACTGATCGTAAACTTATTCAAGATTGGCGCTAGTGGACGCTAGCGGCTGCACAACCATAACATCTGAAATGAATGGAAACTAATTATTGTTTAAAGCCTTACAGTGCACGAATGTTTCATATAATTGAAATGTACGTTTGTTTGAGAATACAATGGTCCTTTATTGTAATGTACAGATGGCATCAGGTAGAGTTAAGCAAGGGAAAATAGCACTTATTTCTCAAACATAAAGACGATCCAAAGTGCAAAATCAAAAGTGGACGGTGCAAAGGTAGCGACGTGATGTACTCGTATAAAGTACTAGCGGCCGCCCGCGACTTCGTTCGCGTGGACTTTAGGTTTTACGACCTCACATTAGAAACCTCAAAAATTGTAGCCTATGTATTATTCTGATGTATAAGCTATATTGTGGTAAAGTTTCATTCAAATCCATTCAGTAGTTTTTACGTGAAAGAGTAACAAACATCCATACATCCATACAAACTTTCGCCTTTATAATAGTAGTAAGATCAGCCTATATACTGACCCACTGCAGTGCAAAGGCCTCCTAGAAATCAAGTCATCGCTACTATGATGGGATTAGGCTTAGTCACTACGCAAGCCTAATGCAGATTGATGATCACAAACCCGAGCTATGTTCTAAAAATTCGAGACATACTTTTTGCTCGACATGGGATTTGAACCCAGGATCTCGAAGTGCCTACTTAAACCACTAGATCAACACAGGTACTAAGTAGGTAATCAGGCGCTATCTTACGCCGATTTTCTTTGATGCCGTGGTAACACTTGGTCCAAGCCGGCCCATTCATGCAATTTGACTACTGGTGATCTATAGAGCCTCTGCGGTAGATATTCCCCTCGGTTCTAAGACGCTATACAGGGTGTATCTGTGAACATTTACATCCTTTTAACCACACACACACTCACAGAAAACCGGCGTAAAGCAGCCCCTGTGCTGTGTTTCGCCGAGTGAGTGAGGGTACCGGAGGCCCACCCGGGGGGAAGGGGATAAAAGGTTGGCAGCGCACTTGTAACTCCACTGGTGTTGCAAGTGTCCATGAGCGGCGGCAATTGCTTTACCTATCAATAAAAAAAAAGTGTTCTATAAACCATTCTGAACAACATTTGTTCAACAACTTTTCTAAATTCTTCGAAAAATTTTTCGACTCCTCATACAAAATGACCAGGTCACGTGACCGACTTTGTATGGAAAGATCAAAATTTTTTATGCGCATTTTTAAAAGTCATAGACCAAATGTTGTTCAGAATGGTTGGTAGAACACGTGGTTAAAGGGATGTAAATGTTCACAGATACACCCTGTATAACAGCTGTATAATAGTGCTATAACAGCGGTCTCTAAAGCTCCACTAGCACTACTGGCTGTATATTCCCATTGTGGCTACTGTAGAGCAGGTCCTTTAAATTAATAGATACTGCTACACGGAGTACGATGTTCTTAAGAGTCAACCAACGTGTATGAACGCGGCTTATGTGTATAACAATCTGAATGGGTTGTACAGAGATCTAAGGTTGTATAGAGGTGACTTTAAAAACTTTTTATTAATTTTTGTTATTGCAATTCTTTGCAATTTATTCTTAAGTAAATAATGCACCTAAAAATTCATAATTTGGCGGCTTAGTACGGGGTTCGGTTTGTTTATTTGGTAGAACAGCCACCCGGTATGTGGAAGTTTGTGGGTTCGAGTCTCACCTGAACAGAATGTTGAAGTACATTATTAACTGTTTTTAGTTTAAAATATAAACCTATTTAATAATGTTCTTCTTTAGAGGTTAATTTCCATTAAGTGACCCCATTTGCTCGTTTGCTGCACCTAGTATAAAAACACGATTGCTCGTTTGCTGCAGCTAGTATAAAAAACACGATAACATACATAGTGACACATATACAGGGTGTATCTGTGAACATTTACATCTCTTTAACCACGTGTTCTACCAACCATTCTGAACAACATTTGTTCTATGACTTTTGAAAATTCGCGTAAAAAATTTTCATCTTTCCATACAAAGTCGGTCACGTGACTTGGTAATTTTGTATGGGGAGTCGAAAAATTTTTCGAAGAATTTGGAAAAGTTGTTGAACAAATGTTGTTCAGAATGGTTGACAGAACACGTGGTTAAAGGGATGTAAATGTTCACAGATACACCCTGTATAAGGATTAGCAATGTGTTTTTTTACACTATTCAAAAAGACGACTAGAGTGATGCAATCGACGGCCAGCGCCATCTATTGGTATTTTTTCGATTCGAATCCGATCCGAGCAGCTCAGGACCGGGAACTTCAGCGGAAAAGAAAGGAGGCCTATACTCAACAGTGGGTACTGCCGGGCTGATGATGATGATGATGATGAGTGCTACGAGATTAAAACGACTAACACTTTACGGTGTATAACGCTTTCCTGTCATATCTAGTGTGGTAGAGTTCCATGGCTCCTGTTTACCCGCAGACGACATAAAGAGCGGGCAGGCATTGTCTCTACCGAGTGTAGAGCGGCTCTTGCGCCTCTAGCGAGTAGCTCTCTACCAACCGGGGAAGGAAGGGAGTAGGTTTTGGCACTAGACATAATTTTGTTAGCCAAAGTAGTAAAATATGAATTAAAAAGTATAGAGGAAACACAAATATGTATAAATAATAAATAAATTGAGACAAGATCACATACAAATACTTCATATAAACGGGACTAAACGCGACTAAAATTAATAAGTACAATCTAGCACTTACTGCTTGACGTTTCGACTGCGTTACAACAGCCGTGGTCACAAGCGAACAATTATATTATTAATTTTAGTCGCATTTAGTCCCGTTTATATGAAGTATTTGTATAATGCAACGCGAAAGTATAAAAAGATCACATACATTGTCCTGGTCCCAAACTAAAGTTTTCCCTTGTCCTATGGAAACCAGAAACAAGGAAGGTACCACAAACATCCAGACCCAAGGCAAATATCTGTTGCATCAACAAACATTTGTCCTGGTGCGGGAATCGAACCCGCGACCCTTGCGTCTCAACCGGCGCTCAAACCACTACGCCAAACGGGTCTTCTTAATAGTTCAACGGCCTCGATGTCTGAAGCGCGAAAGGTCTCGGGTTCGATTCTAAGCTTTTTGGGCCTGGGTTTTCGTTCTGGGTTGACGCGCCCAGTTAATTATTATTTATTCGTGACCTGGTAGATACTCATAGTACCTGTACTATCCCCCCTGGGTTACCCTAGTGTGAGACCAGGTTGATTGGTGTGATTGTCTGGCGCATTTATTATTAACAGTTAAAACAAATAATACACCCCGACACTGAATAAACACAAGTGTTCCTCATACGAAAGTTTGTCCAGGGTGATAATCGAACAAACGACCTTTGGCGTATGTAGCAGGTCACTACCAAATGCGCCATCCGGCCAGTCAATCATCAGTAGTATCAGACTATAATATGTGCCGCAGCCGTGGCAGGTCTCCCAGCAGGTGGACCGACGATCTGTTGAAGGTCGCGGGAGTCCCTTGGATACGGGTGGCACAGGACCGATCTGTGTGGAGAACTTTGGGGGAGGCCTATATCCAGCAGTGAACGTCTATTGGCTGAAATGATGAATGATGATGATGAGGACAAACGCCTCCATCACAGAAATCAAGTCATCCCTACTATGATGGGACCAGACCCAATCACCACGTCAATCGCTTACCATTAGGTGGCCTATTTCTAAGGCGAGTAAAACCGCGTGGCACAGCTAGTCCTAAAAGAAAAGCAAACCTATCCTACGCGTTGTCAAAAGCCGAAACAATAAAAAGATAAAAGCGGAGATGAGTGTAGGCGTATTTCCTTACGGGTTGCTTTATCTGCGCCCTTCAATCCCTTCGGGGGGGAAGGGGGGGCTTTATGTAAGGGATGTGTCTTGAAGTGTGGCGGGATGGTCGTATGTCAAATGAAACTGCTTGTCAAAGCGCTTGAGCATGATTTGCCTCGTGATCGATCATACAGGATGTATCAGAACATTTACATCCCTTAAGCTATGTGTTTTATCAACCATTCTGAACAACATTTGTTCAACAACTTTCCGAAATTCATCCCCATAGGTACTAAATTACCAAGTCACATTTTTCTCATGTTATGGGGAGGACAGGTAGCATGCGAGCTTTTTATTAGGTCTTTATTAGATCTATTATTATTAGATTATCTTTATTACCCGACTACGGCAAAGCAAAAGGAGGGTTATGATTTTGACAGGCTATGTATGGATGTATGTATGTATGTATGTATGTTCATCTGTTTCCACGTAACTTCTAAACTACTTATCAGAATTCGACATATGACATATCATTATAAGCGTTTTAATTGTCCGCTGGTTATAGGCTATATGAAGTTTCACAAAATCTAATGTGGCGCCCTCTAGCGGACAAAACATACAGAGTAAAAAAATAAAGTTACGATAAATGTGCCGTGTTTGGTATCATTTGAAAGCGCTTTACTTGTACATTTTGAATATATATATATATATATTATTAGCATTTGCTCGTGACTTTACCTGTATTCATGGGCTGATTGCATATAATTCACATCTTTTCGTTCATAGCTTCTTTACTACTTATTACGCGCTAGTTTTTAGTTCATTTATTCGTTAAATATAATGTTGTTCTTAATATTATGCGCCACAAATACACTTTCACACCAAAATAGTACAAATAAAAAAAAAGTAAAAAAACTAAAACCCAACTACTACAAAAACGACACTGAAAAAGTATAAAACAAGCCTTCGTTGTCAATTTACAATAATGTCATACAATACTATTCTAAAGTATGCAATATTCACTATGTAGAGATAAATTTTCATGTTTGGAAAGGCGTAGTCACACGTTACATATACCTACCTACCTACCAGCACTTTGACAACGTGTGACTGCGGTTTTCCAAACATGAAAATTTATCTCTACATAGTGAATATTGCATATTTTAGAATAGTACTAGCGGCCGCCCGCGACTTCGTCCGCGTGGAAAAGTAACTTTTTACCCCCCTTTTAACCCCTTATAACCCCCTAATATTATTATGTTGATAGCCTATAGCCTTTCTCGATAAATGGACTATCCAACAAAAAAAGAATTATTCAAATCGCACCAGTAGTTTCGGAGATTAGCGCGTTCAAACAAACAAACAAACAAACTCTTCAGCTTTATTATATTAGTATAGATTGTATGACATTATTGTAAATTGACAATGAAGGCTTGTTTTATACTTTTTCAGTGTCGTAGTTGGGTTTTAGTTTTTTAATCTTTTTTTTTTTCTCTAATAATCTAAGTGCCGTCTGGTTGTTCAACATTCTTAGGTGGTGGTTCACGTCTCATTTAAAGCGTTCTCGTACTTTAATAAGTACATTTAATATTTTTTCAGCCATATGTGGAAACTTGTAATTTAGCTTTTAAATATTTAATTTTATGTACATTGCACATTGTATTGTAAGCTGTGAGTTTTCCTTAAAAATTAAATAAAATAAAATAAAGTCACGTGACATGCTTTGTTTGGAAAGATGGCATTTTATTTGCGAATTTTCAAAAGTCATAGATAAATGTTGTGCAGAATGGTTCGTAGAACACGTGGTTAAAGGGATGTAAATGTTCACAGATACACCCTGTTTAATCTCTAGATACATGGTTCCATACTGAAAGCATTTAAAAAGTGATGCATAAAGCTAGGTTTAGCTTTAATGAAATATTTTTTACGTAAGTAAAAAAAATATAAACAGAAATATAAAATATATACCTATGTGTACTTACCTGTATTTTCGATAAAAATCACAAGCTTGTAGTAAGTATAGCATTACCTGCAATAAATAAACGACTTACAAAACGCCTTCTCAAACTCAGCAGAAACAATCTCAGAATAATGATAGGGACAATTACGGGCCACTGTCCCTTAAACAAACACCTATTCACTTTAGGCGCGACCGACAGCCCTCTATGTAGGGGGTGTTTTAACACCGAAGAATCAGTCGCGCACGTAGTCCTGGAATGCGATGCTGTGACAAGACAACGAAATGAAATCCTCGGATCTGCGATGTCACTCCGCGAAGCCTGTGAGGATCCCAGGAAGCTTCTGCGCTTCTGGGCGGAGTTAGGCTGGCTAGAATAGCCAGGACACAACACGCACACTGGACCAAAAAAGAGTCTAAGTGCGGAAACAGGAGTCCACTTTACATTACATTACATGCTTGTAGTAAGCAGATATGAACGTGCGTTCATATCTACTTACTGAACTACCATCTTTTCATTGCATAATAATATCCATTAAAAATGTGAAGTATCGGCAAAACTTCCTTCGATATATCGTAAGCCGATTTGCGCTGACGCAGCGATCCGCAGGGAAATGTATGAAACTGGCACGCTGCACAGTTTTATGTACGTACGGAATGACATAGATGAAGGCTAATAACGAAGCCGTCCCGTAACGAATGGAAACATGCCTGTCACCTGTCACATCCAAACAATAATAATATTAATATTTCACTACATCACATACATTTGTCTGTCTCTGAGATAGGTAGCTCAAGCACCTGTGTTACAGATATCAGAACCAACAGTGAAATCAGAAATATATACATATAATACTTTTGAGTAAATATTGCACTTAAAAAAATCCTTGGAGGGTTCAAGTGAGACTCGAACCCACAACCTTCCACAGTCCGGGTGGCTGTACTACCAATTTTACTAGCCCCTTACTAAGCCGACGAATTTCGTAAGTGCTTAACTCGCCATGAACTGACGATAGTCTCATCAATATTGTAGGTACCTATTACATATACAATATCCAGTGGAAACATTATTGCAAATATTTGACCACTAGTTAAGATAAAACTGTTAAATAGCGAGCCGGCCGATATATGCCGAAGCGTGGCTCTTCCACAATTAACTTAACTATGTATGTAACTCAAATATAAAAATTAACGTTACTTTCTACTACGGAACTCTTCAAGGGCGAGTCCGATACGCACTTAGCCGGAATTTTCTTTTGACTTCACAACGTCGAGTGCAGCTGTCATGCCGAGTGGATATCATTTAGTTCCCTGGTTTAAAGTACGGTTTTAAATGAATATTTACTCGACTTCCTTTGGCAGGTTATGAGAGCGGAAATGGAGAAGATATTTCTAGACCTTAGAAGCATTAGGGCGGAAGTGGGTTTTGGCAACTTTACAGGACAGAGTAAAATAAAAAATCGATTTAATCGGCAAATATTTTAATAATTACAAACATTATACAAATGCTGTCTTTGCAATTATTTAACCTAATAAGTAGCTTTCCTAGTTTTATGATTAAAATTTAAAAACAAAGTTCCTAAACAGTGAAAAAATAACTTTTTTAAAAAAAATGATGACATCCGCCTTTATGCCACAACAATAATTAATTATATTTGATCAATCGATCGGTATGTGCCCATAAGGCTTTATGCCTCCAATGTTTGTAATTTAATGTAAGGTGTTTGTCTAAGTATAACGTTATGCCTAAAAAATAAATCAATATATCTTAAAACTAAACAAGGCGAAATTGCAAATGCGACTTTATTGTGTTCATTTATCAACTAATTTTTTTGGCAAAAAGGCGGATATCCTTACCGAAAAACCTATTTCAAAAGTAAATCCTCCTCATCTAAGCGTGTATTTCCCAGTTGGGCAAAGAGCTGTTGTCCGGGGTACACTTGGGCCATGATCCAGGATTGGGGGAGTCTGGTAATTACAATCTATATCTACTGGTTTCAACCGTCACACGACCATATTCCCTCTTTGTTGGACCTTCTGTTGACCGGGTGGTCCCGGTGAATACCGGCGCCTACCAAGTGTCTGTCAATGCACCACTTGGCTCTTCCTACCACTGCCTTGTACGGAGCACTGTGCCTCTCAACAGCACTCAGCGGTTGGAACTATCAGTCAGCAGACTGAAACGTTATGCGTAGTTTCTTCGCATCCTACCCATGGTGGCAGGTTTGCTTTACATTGGAGGATCCCGATGCCTTGGCAGAGTCTGTAGCCGATGTTATACTGTAGGAAATGGAATTATTTATTCAAGCTCTGCAGTACCAAATACTAGCGTCCCAAGAAAAGGTACAACTTTGCTGCTAGTTCTTATAAGAAAAATATCACCAGAGCAAAGTCATCGTTCATTGGTAACGCGCCTTCCATCGGGCACCCGCGCTTTTAATTGCCAAGGCCATCCTCGGGAACTTTAGTCAGTCGTCATTCCCTCCACTACACAAGCCAGACGATATTCTTGCTTACACTGCAAAAGATAAAGCCGAACTTTTGGGCACTTTTTGTGCATCAAACTCGACTTTGGATGATTCTGGGAACTAACCACCTACTGTACCGTCCTGTACGAACTCAATGCCGAACGTCGAAAAGATTTTGTACGTAAGGCTCTCTTTTCTCTTGACATCCATAAGTCGAGTGGGCCGGATCCATTCGTATTGAGGTTATGTCCTCCGGAGTTGGCTCCGGTTTTAACGTATCTTTTCTGGCTCTCATTCATTGGCGTAGTACCGAGTAACTGGAAGTCAGCTCTTGTCCACCCCATACCTAAAAAGGGCGATCGCTCAGACCCGTCCAATTACAGACCTATATCCAATACCTCAATCTTCTCTAAAGTAATGGAGTCCATAACGAACCGCCAGCTCCTGAAATACCTAGAGAAGAACCGCCCATTAAGCGACCGTCAGTACCTACGGCTTCCATAGTGGTCGTTCTGCTGGGGACCTCCTGGTTCTTCTAACTCACCGGTGGGCGCAGGTGCTACAGAGTAAGGGTAAGGCTCTGGGTGTCAGTTGGGACATAACGAAAGTTTGTGATCGGGTATGGTACAAGGCTCTGCTCTCTATACTTCCCTCTTACGGTCTTCCAGAGAAATTATGCACGTAGGTCACCAGTTTTTTTACTGGGCGCAGCTTTAAGGTCGTTGTCGACGGTTCTTGTTCAGACAACATGTAATGAAGCTCGTAAACGCTGGTGTCCCCCTGGGCCGTCTGCTATACCAACGCTGTTCCTTCTGCATATTAATGATATGTTGTCACAGAATAATATTCATTGCTATGCGAATGATTGCGATAGCACTTGGAATGCACTATATATCCGGTATATATGCCGGACGTGCAAATGTTTCTCAGGAAAACGTCATTGAGTACCGGAAAGTCACTTGTGTTTGAAGTCGAAGACATAATATTAAATCTTATTTCAAACTGGGGGCGACTTAACTTAGTCAGTTTTAACCCCTCAAAAACACAAGTGTGTACATTAATTGCTAAAAGACGTCCCTTCTAAGTGGCAATAACTTTTCAAGGCATTTCCCTTAAGCTTCTATAGGGATTCTTGGCATTAACATTACGAGCGATGTCACATTTGGCGGTCATCTGGAGGATAAAGCTAAAATAGCTTTAAATAACTAGGTGTTCTTAATAGAGCCGGTGAGTTTTTCACGCCGGCTCATCGACTTTAACTTTTTAAGGCACAAGTTCGGCACCATATGGAATACTGCGCCCTTCTCTGGGCTGGAGCACCTCAGTACCAACTTCTTCCATTTGATCGCATACAACGTAGAGCTGCTCGAATTGTCGCTGACCTAACTCTCTTAAGTCAGTTTGATCCTCTGGCTTTGCGGCGGGATATAGCTTTCCTATGTTTTCTTTATAGCATTTATCACGGGAAGTGCTCCGAGGAATTGTTCAATCTACTTTCTGCGGTTGAATCCTTAATTACATCGAACGGCGGCTGTGTTGCAGCGGCCGTCATTCCATCTTCATCATCTTGATGGTTGGCGATCTAGCACTGTGTGTTTCTCGAGGAATTTTCTTCCGCGAACCTCAGTTTTGAGGAATAGTTTAGCTGCGGCAGTATTTCCTGACGGTTATGACTTAGGGACCTTAAAGAGAAGAGCTTGCTCTTTCTTAAAAGGCCGGCAACGTCGTAGCGACTTCTCTGATCTCTCAGATGTTCAGGGGCAGCGGTGATTACTGACCAGCAGGTGACCCACTTGATCGTTTGCCACCTCTATCATAAAAAAAATCAAGAAGGTAAAACAAAAATGCCGAAATGTAAACAAACAATGCGTGCAAATACCAAAGTGACAAAAAGCCAGACATAAGATCGCGTAATGACCAATCACAATGTATCTTATTACACTTAAACTGATTCAGTGTCAGTTATTGGACACGCCGTGATCAAGGGATAATGCCCGATGTCGCTCATTTTTGGCGCCATATTTCGAATAGTTCACATCCATAACGACTTATTTCTAAATTAGCCCACCAATCCATTTACAAAGTTACTAAAACAAAAGGCATAAAGTCGTATATCTGGATCCGATTAACATTATTCACAGGAATCTTAGAGGCATAATGTCGAAAGTTTACTTATGACGAATATTTTAAAACACTGTTTGAACCATAAAGGCGTGACTCCTTTTACGTAGCCTTTGTGTAAATATTTTTTTTAAGCATAAGGGCCAAATTTTGAATCCGCCTTGAGAAAGTAGAGGCAATGTAGACGCAAAGAGATGGAAGTGTAAATTAGACATTAAGGTTCTAATGATTTTAGAAAAGCTGTCAGAACCGACATTATGCACTAAATTATCTCAGCCCAGAAAAGGGATAGAAATACATCTCAAAGTGATATAGAAAGAGAAAGAAACGCTTATCTTCGTTATCCAATAAAAACATTTTGCCCGATCTGCACATCCGCCCATATGCTTCTGAGGTCTAGATTTACTCGCTCGAATATATTTTTTGTTGCTTTCATATGCACAAAGCTAAGAAAATTATATCTGAAGAAAAAATACTAAGTATTTGACAGGTTTTGAAACTAGATTTTTCTTGGTAATTTATATTTATATTTAAGCAAATATAACTATGTTAATATATGAAGACTACAAGCATAAAGTTGTGTGTTGAATTATAAGTTACCTGTGCTAATATTAACATTAATAGCAAATAGAAGTAGGCATTAAGATTCTACCTTTTTTTTATGTGATAGGTAGCAGACGAGCAGGCGGATCACCTAATGGTAAGCAATTGCCGCCGCCCATGAACATGCATGAACACATGCAACAAGTGCGCTGCTAACCTTTTATCCCCTTCCCCCCCATGGGCCTCCGGTACCCTCACTCACTCGGCGAAACACAGCACAGGAGCTGCTTCACGCCGGTTTTCTGTGAAGCAGTGGTATCACTCCGGTCGAGCCGGCCCATTTATGCCGAAGCGTGGCTCTCCCACCAATATATACTAATTACTGTTAATACTAATTAGTAGGTAGGTACTATTTTGCAGGTATTTTGAAGGTGTAAGAGTGCATTTTGGGCACTAGAACGTGAAATTGTATGATAAGACATAGCCACTTAACAATTTTAGGTTGATATAAAGACAGTCGTCTTACGCCCTCACTTTCGTTCGAGTCATTAGTTTCAATTTGTACCAATAGATGGCGTTGGGTGATGAACAGTATTTCGCATTTTCGTTTCATTTATAAAGGTTTTGTGTACAGAATTTACGTCTTTATGAATAGCGTAGAATATGTAGATAAGATAAAAGAAATGGCTTTTACGACCAATCTTATTCTAAATACCTTTCAGTACCATCGGCAAAGTATCGCGCCCGATTCTCGGTAATCCCAGCGTGAGGCAGAGGTCCCGAGGGAAATGCGCGAAACTGGCACATTGGCGTATTTTCATTTTGTATGACGCGTCGTAAGTGGCGGGACTTAGCGCGATTTGTGTTTACGACACATCGGGATGGGGCATATGCGACCTACATTCTCGGCTTGGCATGTCATTCCTAATTTTTTTGTATGTTTTTGTATGTGTGTTTTTTTGCAAAGGCAATCAGATCACCTAATTAATGGTAAGCGATTGCCGCTACCGACACCTGCAACACCAGTAGTCATAAGTGCGCTGCCAACCCTTAACCCCCTTATTCCCCAATTGGGCTTCCAGTACCCTCACACACTCGACGAAACAGCGCAGGTGGTGCTTCACGCCAGTCTTCCGTGAGGCCGTGGTATCACTCCGGTCAAAGGGTGGAAGTGCTCAACCTGCGTAATAGCGTGGAACGGCCGAACGCACAGTCCTATTTTTCAGTGTAGAAAATAATAGGGTTTAAAATCTTGATGTCAATTTTTGAAAGTAAAGTCAAGTATCAGCCTATATACTGTCCCACTGCAGGGCAAAGGCCTCCATCATAGAAATCAAGTCTACTATGATGGGATTAGGCTTAATCACCACGCTTGCCTAATGCGGATTGGTCATCACAAACCCGAGCTATGTTCGAAAAATTCGAAACATACTTTTGCTCGACCCGGGAATCGAACCCGGGACCCCGAGATCACGGCCCGGTACTTAAACCACTAGACCCACAGGACGGGCAATTTTGAAAACCTATCCATAAAATATGCCATACGCGTATTCATTGGATGAAAATATGAATGGCGTTTATGGAGAAATTTTGCACTTCTGTATACCAGACGTATCATAAAATATTTAGTTTCTATAATAAGGCTCTGATTAGTTTCGGAAAAAAAATACGGTTACCCAACGGACGGGACAGGCAGACATCTATACTAATATAATAAAGCTGAAGAGTTGGTTTGTTTGTTTGTTTTGTTTGAACGCGCTAATCTCCGAAACTACTGGTGCGATTTGAATAATTCTTTTTTTGTTGGATAGTCCATTTATCGAGGAAGGCTATCAGAACCGACATTATGCACTAAATTATCTCAGCCCAGAAAAGGGATAGAAATACATCTCAAAGTGATATAGAAAGAGAAAGAAACGCTTATCTTCGTTATCCAATAAAAACATTTTGCCCGATCTGCACATCCGCCCATATGCTTCTGAGGTCTAGATTTACTCGCTCGAATATATTTTTTGTGTGCTTTCATATGCACAAAGCTAAGAAAATTATATCTGAAGAAAAAATACTAAGTATTTGACAGGTTTTGAAACTAGATTTTTCTTGGTAATTTATATTTATATTTAAGCAAATATAACTATGTTAATATATGAAGACTACAATCAAAAGTTGTGTGTTAATTATAAGTTACCTGTGCTAATATTAACATTAATAGCAAATAGAAGTAGGCATTAAGATTCTACCTTTTTTTTATGTGATAGGTACAGACGAGCAGGCGGATCACCTAATGGTAAGCAATTGCCGCCGCCCATGAACATGCATGAACACATGCACAAGTGCGCTGCTAACCTTTTATCCCCTTCCCCCCCATGGGCCTCCGGTACCCTCACTCACTCGGCGAAACACAGCACAGGAGCTGCTTCACGCCGGTTTTCTGTGAAGTGGTATCACTCCGGTCGAGCCGGCCCATTTTATGCCGAAGCGTGGCTCTCCCACCAATATACTAATACTGTTAATACTAATTTAGGTAGGTACTATTTTGCAGGTATTTTGAAGGTGTAAGAGTGCATTTTGGGCACTAGAACGTGAAATTGTATGATAAGACATAGCCACTTAACAATTTTAGGTTGATATAAAGACAGTCGTCTTACGCCCTCACTTTCGTTCGAGTCATTAGTTTCAATTTGTACCAATAGATGGCGTTGGGTGATGAACAGTATTTCGCATTTTCGTTTCATTTATAAGGTTTTGTGTACAGAATTTACGTCTTTATGAATAGCGTAGAATATGTAGATAAGATAAAAGAAATGGCTTTTACGACCAATCTTATTCTAAATACCTTTCAGTACCATCGGCAAAGTATGCGCCCGATTCTCGGTAATCCCAGCGTGAGGCAGAGGTCCCGAGGGAAATGCGCGAAACTGGCACATTGGCGTATTTTCATTTTGTATGACGCGTCGTAAGTGGCGGGACTTAGCGCGATTTGTGTTTACGACACATCGGGATGGGGCAATGCACCTACATTCTCGGCTTGGCATGTCATTCCTAATTTTTTTGTATGTTTTTGTATGTGTGTTTTTTTGCAAAGGCAATCAGATCACCTAATTAATGGTAAGCGATTGCCGCTACCGACACCTGCAACCCAGTAGTCATAAGTGCGCTGCCAACCCTTAACCCCCTTATTCCCCAATTGGGCTTCCAGTACCCTCACACCTCGACGAAACAGCGCAGGTGGTGCTTCACGCCAGTCTTCCGTGAGGCCGTGGTATCACTCCGGTCAAAGGGTGGAAGTGCTCAACCTGCGTAATAGCGTGGAACGGCCGAACGCACAGTCCTATTTTTCAGTGTAGAAAATAATAGGGTTTAAAATCTTGATGTCAATTTTTGAAAGTAAAGTCAAGTATCAGCCTATATACTGTCCCACTGCAGGGCAAAGGCCTCCATCATAGAAATCAATCTACTATGATGGGATTAGGCTTAATCACCACGCTTGCCTAATGCGGATTGGTCATCACAACCCGAGCTATGTTCGAAAAATTCGAAACATACTTTTGCTCGACCCGGGAATCGAACCCGGGACCCCGAGATCACGGCCCGGTACTTAAACCACTAGACCCACAGGACGGCAATTTTGAAAACCTATCCATAAAATATGCCATACGCGTATTCATTGGATGAAAAATATGAATGGCGTTTATGGAGAAATTTTGCACTTCTGTATACCAGACGTATCATAAAATATTAGTTTCTATAATAAGGCTCTGATTAGTTTCGGAAAAAAATACGGTTACCCAACGGGACAGGCAGACATCTATACTAATATAATAAGCTGAAGAGTTGGTTTGTTGTTTGTTTGTTTGAACGCGCTAATCTCCGAAACTACTGGTGCGATTTGAATAATTCTTTTTTTGTTGGATAGTCCATTTCTCGAGGAAGGCTATAGGCTAAATAACATTACGCTATGACCAATACGAGCAAAGACAGAGCGGTAAATGTGTAAAAAACGGGGAAAATTATTCATTTTTGAAGGCTTTCTTTGCGTGCGCTGCGAAAACGGTTCAAGATACACAAAAAATATGTATGAAAGAATTATTCCTCTATACATGATCTAAAAAAAGTCCGCGACGGCATATGTCTATCTTTTAAGGTTTAGTCACAATGACCGTTTTTATGGTACCAAATTGGTCGAAATAATTTGTTTAAGTTGTATCAACATAATAATTAAGGGGGTTGTAAGGGGTTAAAAGGGGGGTAAAAAGTTACTTTTCCACGCGGACGAAGTCGCGGGCGGCCGCTAGTGACTATATATAAATCACGCGACAAGTAACCATAATATCAATTATTGCTAAAAGTGGCCGTTTTAAGCAATAATTAATATTATTGTTACTTGTCGCGTTTTAGAAATATTGTATTGCATCTTGAAAAATCCAGTTTACTTGGATCTAAGTCTGTAATGTTTTATTTTCTTCAAAAATATAATATTTTCGCCACATTCAGTAATTTCTTAAAAAATATCGTATTTTCGCCACAATCAATGTAAATAGGTTGGCGGCGCTAGTTTCATTCGTATAGCCCCATAATACGTCCCATTTGTAGTACAAGAGGCGAACTGCTTTAACCACTTTATAAGGATCTAACTACCTGTGTGGCGCTTTCCCATCACATAATTTAGTAAAAGAATTGATCCCAATTATACAGGGTGTTAATGGTAGGAAAAGGTACCCGTGTCAGCGCATTGGAAGGTACTTGATAAGATCTTGCTAACACACCCCTGGGTGTAGTCAAATGAAAACCAGTAGGGCAATTTGATAGTTGAGCTGGCTATAGAGGTTATACGCATTTGTCGCCAATATAATATCAACCATTAAACTGTCTCACTGCAGGACAAATTGGACCCTAGCCTCTATGCCCCAACTTAGATCGCCATCGACGTTAGACTGTGTAGTAAATCAGCCAAAACTTGCAAATCTTAATGACATAATAGTAAGTATATCATGAAATCCTCCAAACGAAATTCGGCTACGGCTCGGCCAATCTTACAGATCAGCCACGTACGCAGGTTATACTCGTATTATAGTGCTTAAGTGTGTGCGCATACTGGTGCTCTCTTATGCACTTACCCTCTTTATTCAATGGGATACCAGTGTGACATGACCTAAATTTAGGCGTAGGACAAACGTCTTACGTGCTTTCCGAGGCACGGGGGTACAAGACTGCGAACTTACAGACTTCAGGCTGACACGAAGAATTTCTGAACAGGTACAAATTTATGGCCGGATCCGGGGATCGAACCAGGGACCCTAAGCGCAGTCGTTTGTTTCAAAGTGCGATTGACTACTACGAGATCGAGTATGCTACCAATAGGTACTGAGTTGATAGTTACACAATTTTTTGACCATGACTCTGCTTTTTTGACCAACTGAATGTGCTGGTGGGCCGTTACTTCACTGTAACTTCATCTTTACTGTGGCCAGGGTTCGCAAAGATAATGGCAGCGGTTACGGTGTAATTAAATCTAGATTAGGGAGATTTATTCGTCCGAACTTGTAAAAAAGATTTATTTTAATACACTTTATAATTACGTTTAATTAGACCAATAAAATTGTTCATTAGCTTTTAATGTTAAAGTTTGGGCAAGGCAATTATTGGAGTGGATTTTATTAGTTAGGAATAATAAAAATTTGGTTCAATTCATTTATGATAGAGAGGTGGCAGTTGAGCAGACGGATCACCTGATGGTAGGTGATTGCCGCTGCCCATGGCTCTGGGGGGAAATTCTCATGCTTTCATGTTTTTTTATGTTGTGGATGTCAAACAAGCAGGCGGAACACCCGATGGCAAGTGAATGCCGCTGCTCATAGACACCTACAACACTAGTTGTGTCGTAAGTGCGCTGCCAACCTTTAACCATCTTTCCCCTTAATTGGACCACCGGAACCCACACTCACTTGTCGAAGCATTATGCATGCACGACTTCACGCCGGTCTTCTGTGAGTCCTTGGTATCACTCCGGCCCAGCCGGCCCATTCATGCCGGAGCGCGGGTCTTCAGCGGTTAAAAATATTGAAATATAATTAGAGATTTGTATGGAAGAATGTTTGAAATCTCTAAATTCGAATTCAATGTCGATTTCATGAGAATCGCCCCCCAGGTGACCAATTCTCTTGCATTCGACAAAGAAGTCGAATTAGAAATTTGTATGGATGAATGTATTTATTTATTGCACACACTTATTACCATGTTCCCTCGTTTTCTACTTGTGACCCACTTTACATGACGTCATTGTGAAGACATTATGATCATGAAGCTAATTCATGGTGCCACTGGCGCTTACTGTTTCTGTTTTTTTTTTTCTTTTTTGTAATGTTTAACTTCTCTCCTTTTTCCTCAATGCTGTATTTTTCTTGTATTTAATTGCACGTTACGTCGCCCGAGGCTCAGCCTGAAAATCAGCGCCGCAGCGGCCTCTGGCTGCTGTAACAAATGCTGAGGCTGTGCCTTGTTGTCACCATTGTAATACCTACATACTATCGTACTAACTATTGACGATACGTACATTATACTGTAATTATCTTATTTTGTTATGCAATCTGGTTTTGTGGCCAATAAACGTTATCTATCTATCTATCTATTAAAATCTCTTGATTAGACTTCAATGTTGAGTGCGCAAGAATTGCCCTCCAAACCCCTGAAGAATCTCCAATGTCGATAGTTACAAAGCTATCCATTCGTCTCGCTAACCGAGTGGAATCACTTATATTAGGGTACGAGTTCCACGTTAAAGTAATAAATGTGCTGAATGGTTAAGAATGTAGACTAGAGAAGTTTTAGAAACTTCAATATAAACTAGTTCGGAGAGTCACGCTTCGGCATGAATGGACCGGCTCGACCGAAGTGATACCACGGAATCATAGAAGACCGGCGTGATGTAGTGTCTGCGCATTGTTTTCTTGAGTGAGGGTACCGGAGGCCCAATTGAGGGAGCCGGGGTTTAAAGGTTGGCAGCGCATTTGCGACTCTACTGGTGTTGCAGGTGTCTATGGGCGGCGGCCATCGCTTACCGTGGTCGCTGCTCGTTTGCCTATTCCAAAAAAAGAAAAAAGAAAATTAGTTCTTGTATTAAACTGGTTCTTTTCGCTCATACTTTTATCCATACTAATATTATAAATGCGAAAGTAACTCTGTCTGTCTGCTAGACGCTCTTCGCTCATATCGTATCCAGGATGTATCTGTGAACATTAATATCCCTTTAACCAAATGTTCTACCAACCTAACAATATCTTTTAAACGGCTTTTCAAAATTTATCAATTTTTTTTGATTCCCTATTCAAATTAGTTCTCTAGTGTGTTTACTGGGAACTCCTTCACTTGAGTGAAAGGTTTTCTCTAAATGTAAGAATGTAGCTACGTAGAAAATGTATTCATTCGCACGAGTAGGTATAGGAGAAGAAAGGTTTGTTTGATTAAGTTGAATGTTTGAGTAAATCCTACTAAAAACTAAAATTCTTACTTTCAAGACTTTTTTGGGTAACATTAAGTATTTTCTGGAAGCTAAATATTTTATTATTATAAATACCTTTCTAGAAAATCATGACATGAAAAAGGAATGGCGAAATACCCAATAAATAAAAAGATATAAGTTTTTTAAACCTCGCTGGCAGAATACTTTAAACACACATTTAAAAAATTATACCTAACTCGGAAACTTCAAAAAGTCGCTGAACATACATGGGATATTTTTGAATACCCGTAAATGTGATGTACGTACCCGAATGTGATGAATCTAAAAAAAATATTGACGTCACTTGTTGGACCACCCTGTATATTGAACGAATGAGTACAATCGTTATTTACAAATTACTTATCTGAATAGAATACGTCGACTGGACATTTCGACGTTTTCCTAACAATATTTTATCAACTTTAATCATCGAGACATTCGCTACTTTGTAATTTCTTTCGCAGTTTCTTACCCAACTTTTAGATTTACAAGACAACATTGGAAACTAATTTAGACAGTTATTCAAGCGTAAAGATACAAGGGAGAGCTTAAAACCGGGGTGAGTCGAGCGGAAAATTGTCACGTACAACGGCCACATCGAGATGGAGTGACGTAAGTCAAAGGAGTGACGTGACAGTGACGAGAGTGACGGACACTAATGTGTTTGGGTAAGTGACACTAGTTTTAGGGACAGTCACTTTGTGAGATTGATAGTTTTTCCTCAGCACAAATGTAACAATACGACTTTCTAGGTCGGGATTTTTAGTTATATTTGTATGTTGAAAAGGCCTATTGGGGAGGCCTATGTCCAGCAGTGGATGTCTATTGGCTGAAATGATGACGATGATGAAGGGTGGACGAGTGGTTCACTCCCGGACTTTACAGCCACGAGCTTTGCAGTAAGGTCACACCGCGTAATGCTGCTTAAATCATATGTTAAAGACTTCGATTTGTTTTAATCTAAGGTTAAAGATGTGAAGGCCTATGATGATGATGATGATGAGTATGCTTTCTCTCTAACCTGTACCTCTCTAACTTGTAAGTAGTTACCTTCGCCATACCCAAGGACCGTAAAATCATTTTCACTGAAACCAGCGACTTTTGAATAAAATTTATTTTATGTGTATTTAATACACTTACGAAATTCGTTGGCTTATTATGGGGTTTGGATAGTATAAAACGGTAGTACATACGCCTAGTCTGTGGAAGGTCGTGGGTTCGAGCCCCACCTGAACCCTTCGATGATTTTTTTAAGTGCAATATTACTTAAAAATAAATTGCTAAGAATTGCTAGACCAAAAAATAAAAATTATTCAGCGACTTTTGTATTTAAAATTAAAACTCTAGTAAGACAGTGTTCGAAGTGAATCCATCCCCAATCCTTCGATATCGGGTATAAGTATTATGCTTCACTGTAGAGTGCAGCTCCAGAAACTTCCCAAGTAGAAAGTCCCGTTCAATTTCTAAAGGCACTAAAACCACTATGGATCCCAAGAGTTTCGTGCCCCACGTTGGGCGCCATTCAAAATAATTCGATATAAGGACATTTTTTTAAAAAGTTCATTTTTATTTAAAATAAGAATTGCTGTTACCATGTCAAACATGGCTCATTTTGTCATGCTCATCCTTTATAGATATATCGTCTGAACATCTGTGAAAAGCAAGGTTAAAATTATCTAATCATTTTGTACCAAAGATAATGCCAAAATGTTGTAGAGGTCTACTTTTAAAGTGATATAAGGGTTCAACGTATGATAAATCGTTCAGTAGCCTTACCACGAGTTTGAAATACTATCCTCGCTATCGAAAACTATCGCTTTGTCTCTTTCATTGTGATGCATTTGAAAGAGACAGAGCAATAGTTTACGTTATGTCAGTTTTCGATGTCAACTCATGGTAGCGCTACTGATGGGTATTATATAGACCGTCGGGTGACTTGCGTACGGAGGCATAACCCAGCGTCAAAAAAAGGTAAATGTATGAGAAGTATCAAAATTTATATAAAGACATGGCTCATTTTGTCATGCACATCCTTAATAGGTACTTATCTCATCTGTAAAATTTGTTTATGAGGCTTTAACGTATGATAAATCGTTCTAGTCTAAAATTGCTGTTATTCACAAAACAATAAATGTTATTATACTGTAGCATTGTGTTGTACATTGAGCTCGTAGAAATGTTTATCCAAACAATTCAAGCTTACAAATTCAGTTGCAGCCAAACTGAACAATGCTGCAAGGAAATTATACCACATCTTAATAGATGCATGAGAGTTTAGTGTCGCATAGCATTTGTGTCACACGGCTCGCTTGCTCGGTATTAAGATAGGGCTTAAGTCATAGGCTGGTAGCGAGAGCGAAGGTATCAATTACAGCCTGGTAGCAGAGGCGATGGTAGCAGTTATAGCCTGGTAGCAATAGCAAAGGTAGCAGTTTTAGCCTGATAACAATAGCAAGGGTAACAGTTACAGCCTGGTAGCAAAGGCGCAGGTAGCAGTTACAGCCTGGTAGCAAAGGCGCAGGTAGCAGTTACAGCCTGGTAGCAAAGGCGCAGGTAGCAGTTACAGCCTGGTAGCAAAGGTGCAGGTAGCAGTTACAGCCTGGTAGCAAAGGCGCAGGTAGCAATTACAGCCTGGTAACAAGAGTAAAGGTAGGTTATAGCCTGCTAGCGAGAGTGAAGGTGGCAGTTACAGCTTGGTAGTGGAAGTTAAGTGAAGTAGCCTGGTCAATAGCGAAGGTAGTTATAGCGAGTGCAAAGCCGAGTGAGAGCTGCAAACCTGGTAGCAAGAGCGAAAATCTCAGCTACAGCACAGAATACTTAATAGTACAAGGTACAGAAGACCCAGTTCTAAAAACCGCTTATGGAAATAAAGACTCACACTACTATAATATAACGTTGAAATTCCGACCGCCTAGCGTTCAATTATTCATACCTAGAAGTGCGTTCTCTTTCTATCGCAAGCAACTGTCGCGCGTGCGTCGCCGCTCGTTCGTGATTTTCTACTAATTTGCCCCTCCGGAGGGGCCGCCGCATGTAATTGCAAGTTCGATACCTACACGCGGAGTGGGACTGGCTACAGCCTGGTTACGGAGGCGATGGTAGCAGTTACAGTCTGATAGCTACAGTGATGGTGGCAGTTACAGCTTGGTAGCGGGAGTGAAGGTAGCAGTTACAGCCTGGTAGTGGGATCGAAGTTAGCAGTTACAGCCTGGTAGCAAAAGCCAAGATAAATGTTGAAGTTTGGTAGCGGTAGTGAAGGTATGTAGGTAGCAGTTCCTGCTGCTACCTGATGCCTGCTAGCCTGGTATTTTTATTCATGTAGGTAAATAAGTATGAATAACCGAAGTCACTGGTTTAAGTACCGGGCCGTGATCTCGTGGTCCCGGGTTCGAATCCCGAGTCGAGAAAAAGTATGTTTCGAAATATTCGAAAAGCTCGCGTTCGAGATCACCAATCCGCATTAGGCAGGCGTGGTGATTTAGCCTAATCAAATCATAGTAGACAACTTGATTTCTATGATGGAGCCCTACAGTGGGACAGATAGGCTGATATTATAACTAAGCAAATTTGATGCTTATTCTTGGACCATACGTTAACTTTTCGCTGGAACTCGTTACCGGAGCCTATTACCAACTGTATGTGATACTTAGAATCGGGGGCTGTGCATTTGTGGTTGCTAGTACCTACTGTTATTAAGTTGCTTGTTTATTTGATATAGTGGCCCGCCCTCGACTCGTTTCAAGCCATTAGTTTCATACATCGAATATTTGTATGCCTTCAAAGGCAAAACATGTAGGACTTCAATGTAATATGTCAACTTATTCTGTACTATGTTTTTCAAATAAATTATTCTATTCTATTATTCTAAACAGTACTACAATAGATGGCGCTGGACATCGATTACATCGCGAAAGTGTAGTGTATAATATATTTTTTTTATGTGATAGGTAGCAGACGAGCAGGCGGATCACCTGATGGTAAGCAATTGCCGCCGCTCATTGACTCTTGCAACACCAGTGGAGTTACAAGTGCGCTGCCAACCTTTTATCCCCTTCCCTCCGGGTGGGCCTCCGGTACCCTCACTCACTCGGCTAAACACAGCACAGGGGCTGCTTCACGCCGGTTTTCTGTGAGACAGTGGTATCACTCCGGTCGAGCCAGCCCATTCATGCCGAAGCGTGGCTCTCCACCAGTTAGCCTTTGTTTAGTAAAAATTTCGTGTAATTCATCTAATCAATTGATTCATCATCAGCCTGTTGCAGTCCCACTGCTGGACGTAGTCCTCTCCAAATGCTCGCCACTTTGATCGATCTTCGGCTACTCGTATCCAGCTCCAGCCCGCCCTCTTGCTCATTATCATCCTTTAATTAATTGATTAGAAAACGATATTTATTATATTATATAACGAAAATTGATAATGCTCCTGTGCTGTTTCGCCGAGTGAGTGAGGGTACCGGAGGCCCATCGAGGGGGAAGGGGATAAAAGGTTAGCAGCGCACTTGTGACTCCACTGGTGTTGCTTGTGTCCATGGGCGGCGACAATTGCTTACCATCAGGTGATCCGCCTGCTCGTCTGCTACCTAGCACATAGAAAAAAATACGAACATATTAATCAGTCGATTATTTTTCAATACCCTAGCCCATAATATACATTGTAATTCCGCCCTAGATCTCTTGTCATGCAAATTCGCGCAAGAAACTAAAGATCCCAGGTAACCCACAACAAAGAAAATTTCTCACCAAAGATAAGCACAATGTAGGTACAATGGGGGCGTTTAAATAACGTACCCTAGTACGTGATATAAATCATAGGAGATGCATCTTAAGTCACACTCAAGCTCATACGTGATTTTTTATTAAAACTCTCGTAGTACAAGAGGTAGCTGCAAACTACAATATTTTTTAAAGTGTGCCACTGCAAGTCAAATCTCCGATTACCTTTATGACTCAGGTGGCCAAATGAGAGCTACCGCGTGAAAAATCTGCTAGATGACGTCATGTTAGACTGAGGACCAACTTCAGAGTCATTGGTTGTTTCGTGACATTTTGACATCTCACGTCAAAAATAACCAATCACCGTGAAGGACCTCGGTGATTTTTCACAAGCGATATTTGAATTACGCCATTGGAATAGGGTATTTGACTAATCTCGATAAATAGTAAAAACTTTTCCAAAATACTGGTAAATGAGAACCAATGGCCAACATTTCAGTTAAAAATATAACGTCTAGCTGGTTTTATGAGCATTCAAAGTTTCATGGGCATGTCCATTTTTAAAGTATAAAATTTTAAAAAAATAATTAGATCACTGAACTACCCGTACATTTTTCACCAACTTTTATTATGAAACCATTTACTTAAACGAAACATTTGATATAGCTACCAACCAAAATTTACTAGACGCGCATACAAGATACGAGCGTGTGACGTCACTTGCCTGTAGCCATTTGTATAGAGCGTTTTTGGCCTTGCCCAAAATATGTGCTCTTAAAATTATGATATCTCAGGTGATTCAAAAAAGGAACGAACAATTCTTTCAATAATGTTTCTTAAATTGAGATGTCTTTTGATTAAACACATAATTTTTTTTTGTCAAATACCCTATTATGCCGAAGGGAGGAAGGTTCTACATGGCTTCTTCTTCTTTTTCCGTACGGGCTTTTCTGCAATTAGGCTCCAATTGTGCCCATTTCGAGTGCGGAGGGTGATGTTGACCAGTCTTCATTCCAACCAGCCAAATTCCTTTATTTCTTCCTAATTTATTTCTAAAGCAACATTTACAATATTATTATGAGTAATTCCTCTGTAGACGGCAGAGAGTTACCCGTAATGCCAGTAATTAGTGCTAATTAGCACCTACGGAATCAGGGGAAAGTGTCAGATGATGTAGGTATATTCGATTTACAATACAATATTGTATGTAGCAGTACAGACAAAGGTTTAGTTTGAGACAAAGGTCTTCGTGGGAATAATTGACGCATTTGCATTAGGTACCTTAATTCGATTCACCAGTTTAGTTTAGTCCAGATTTATGTAAGTAAAGTAAAGTAAAGTATCAGCCTATATACTGTCCCACTGCAGGGCAAAGGCCTCCGTCATAGAAATCAAGTCATCGCTACTATCATTTAATTAGGCTTTGATTAGGCTTAATCACCACGCTTGCCTAATGCGGATTGGTGATCACAAACCCGAGCTATGTCGAAAAATACGAAACATACTTTTTGCTCGACCCGGGATTCGAACAGATTTATGTAATGTCTCAATATTTTTTTATCATTTTCCTCTTATATTAATACCAAATATTTGACTTATGTAAGTCCCTTAGATGAGGCAGAAGGTGTACACAGAACGTCACTACCCATAACGATCTCAGATTTTCGCTTGGCTTTAAGTGAGTCCTCCTATCATCTTCACTTTTGCAGTGATCGTCCGCCACCAATTCGCACCTTTATTCAAACAAAGAAATAACTCAAAATTCGCGTTTTCCGAGATTTCATCAAAAACTGTAATAACTTAACAAGGACTATCGTTTCACTCGAACAGCCAATCAAATATGAGCAAACTGAGGGAAACAGCGCATGGTCCCGCCTCTCTTTTACTAACACGCGCGAACAAGTTGATTCGGTAAAGCAAAGATTCAGTGATGTGCCAGCTTTGTTCAAGGTTTGACCGCTGCTCTTCCGTGTTTGAGTGAAATAAAACCAATCATTGCGGTGTTTTTACTGCCAGATAAAATTTATTTTCTCTAATATTTAATCTAATAGTGCAATAATTTATACTTAGTTCACTTTATTAGAAAAAAAATTGAAATTTCTACGTATAATTTTAGACATAATTCTGTTTTATTTTAAAAGTTTCATAAGATACTGAACTTAATAAGACTTATTTCAATGTTGTACTGTTAATTCACGATTACCGTTGTGGTATTTGGAGTTGAGTCTCTGTGTTAATAACTTTAGAAATATTACTTTTTCAACTTTTAAATTAATTCACTATTAAAGTAAATTCATACATGTCACGTTACTGAAAGTATCGTAATAATGGCAATTTTAATCTGTATTTAGCATGGCTTCATTATCTAGGACGCGGATGATGTAGGTTTAGTTGATCAAAATACATCAATATCTGATAACGATTCAAAAAAGTATGACCCTCATACATTGAATGACACCAAATTTGATTGTAAAGTAAGTTATCTGGAGGCACGGCAGTGCCAGTGCGAGGAAGCTACGCCTGCGCTGTGTTTCGACGAGAAAATAAACGATGGTATTGAAGGCTCCATCGGGGAGAAAGGGGGTTAAAAGGTTAGCAGGGGATTTGTGACTCCGCTCGTGTTGCGATGAGTGTCTATTATACGCCTGCTCGTACAAAAATTCCTAGTCAATCCTTTTACGTGGTGTAAGATGATGGCATATTTTATTAAATGAAATGAAACAGAACTCCAAGGCACTTTCCAATACTGACCATCTTCTCTAGGACGGGCGGCAATAAGAGGTTCCGATCTCCAAGGGCGGTTAATGTTGTCCTTGATTCATCCCACGCAGGCATTCCGCCATTGTGTGCTGTGCGGTATCTTCCGCACAGTCGTACACATCTGCACCGGCAACGATGCAAAGATACCTTCCAACTTAGCCATGTCATGAGAGGATCTGTATCAACAGATAGCTCATCGATCCACCCCACTTTCTTCGAATCCATCTGTCTAAGATGGGCCGGACCGGCTCCAGAATCCGACGTCGTGATTCAGAACCTCCGGTGTCGAACTGGTTTAATCGCCGCCGCCGCCATTCACTTAGTGCCGTGTCCTGAGCAGCTCTTTACTACCGCACTACTGCGTCCAGCGGAGAATAAATAAAAATGAATAAATAAATTGAAACAATATCACATACATTGCCCTGGTCCTAAACTAAGGTTTTCCCTTGTACTATGGAAACCAGAAACAACGAAGGAACCACAAACACCCGGCACCATTTACTGCGAATTTAAGCACTTTGCCAGTAAACAAAATCCTGGACTTCTGCGTCTAGATCCCTTAAGGGGACCTGCTATGGCGCACGCCACCTCGTGAAAAATGGTACGGTATCCTATAATTATCTGAACTTCCATGACCTTTGTACTTGAAACAAGCCTTATGACGGTTTCTTTAATGATCCCGACCAGATCGGTGCCTCGTATTGGGCAATCGATCTTACTACCCCATTTTTAAATGGCGACAGCTTTCATCGCCTCCTCTTAGGTTGGGCAACAGCCGACTAAGAGCCCCCGCAGCGCCAACTAATCTCGGGACCAGCCGTTGCCGGTGCCCGGTAAACTCCCGTCTGCTGTCAACCACGAGTATCAAGTACTTAAGGGTAGCTCCAACTGGGATGGTAGTCCCACCCACCACAATGGTGAATCCAGGAGGACTTTTTCCGAGGACTGAGAAACCAGATTGCCTCGGACTTGTGAAGTGTACCCCTTTTTTTTTTCCCAGGGGAAACCGTCATGGCCTTCGCCTTGCCACATGTCGGGGACAAGGTGGTGTGTGGGACTCTAACCCTAACCAAAACCCCTGGGGTGTCCATCTCTGCGCAATCGCGGTCGGATACCCCACAGACGGGACTGGACCGTGCCGCAAATCGCGCTCGCTACTTTGAGCCAAACTGTTTGGCGCAATGCAACCCTCCCCAAATGCGCGACCCACCAGGACACCCAGTAGGATTTTTTCCCTCGCTGAGTTGTGATCCTGAGCAAGCCACTCCCCAGTAGTGGCATGCTCACGTACTCCGAAGCCCGTTTAGTCGCCTCTTACGACAGGCCGGGAATACCTTGGCAGTATTCTTAACGCCCCTAGCCACAGGGCACGAAGTGTACCCCTTGACACAACCTCTGCCAGAGCAGTCAAGCGTGGATCCACCATTGTGGGCACTGTGGGCATGCCCACAGCCTTAAATTTACTTGAGACTTTGCACTTTCTTCTATCAACTTAGGATCAGCATTCTAAGAGATTCTAAGAGAGGGAGAGGGGGATTGGCGGGGAGGTTGTATCCACAACTATGGGCGTAGCTAGGGGGGGGGAGTCGCTAGGACCCCCCTTCGACGATACCCCAAGTCGGAAAATCCTTAGATGCCCACAATCACGGGCGTAGCTAGGGGGAACGAGCCGCTAGAACCCCCCTTCCACTATGTCCCAAGTCTGATAATCCCTAGATGCCCACAACCATTTTTGAGGTCTGGATCCGCGCCTAGCAGCAGTGACAAGTACTGTAGCACCCCGAAGTTCAAAAACTCGGACTGTCACCAGGGCGTCGTCGACATAACAAATAACGCGCAAAATTACGCAGCGCAGAACGTAATTCGGCATGAAAGGGCCGGCTCGACCGGCGTGATACCAAGGTCTCACAGAATACCGGCGTGAAGCAGCGCCTGCGCTGTGTTTCGTCGAGTAAGTGAGGGCACCGGAGGCCCAATTGGGGGGAAAATGCACCTTTTTACATAAATTTAAGTCTTTGTGTTACACTTAATTTTATCTTATCTATACTGGAATAAAAGTAAAAAAGATGAAACCTTTTAAATAATAGCAATAAAAAACAGCAACATTCTGACTTGCATCGTACCATTTTGAAGGAATTAAATTAATATTTTTATCAAAAAGTGAAATAAGTACGAACTTTTTTTTCAACAATATAAATAAATACCTTCCTTTTATAAATAACTATGATCTCCATACAAATTAATTTCTATATGTTTTAAACTATTCATACCTATTTTTAAAACAAGGCTATTGTTATTAGTTTATTTTTTATTTAATTTTGAAGTACACTAAGCGGAGGTGTCAAACTTCAAATGCGTTTTCCCACAAATGTGAAATTTTGAGTTATTTCTTTGTTTGAATAAGGGTGCGAATTGTTAATTGTCCGTTTTAACTGTGGGAGAGCCATGCTTCGGCATGAATGGGCCGGCTCCACCGGAGTGATACCACTGACTCACAGAAAACCGGTGGGAAGCAGCTCCTGTGCTGTGTTTCGCTGAGTGAGTGAGGGTAGCGGAGGCCCATCGGGGGGGAAGAGGATGAAAGGTTAGCAGCGCACTTGTGACTCCATTGGTGTTGCATGTGTCCATGGGCGGCGGCAGTTGCTTACCATCAGGTGATCCGCCTGCTCGTCTGCTACCTATCACATAAAAAAAAACAGGTTTGTTTCGGACGATCACGTTTTCGTTATCCTTTTGAATGTCAGTCGAGGGTTTATCTCGCTATGTAGCCTGTTTCTCTTCAGAGAGTGTGACCATCCAGTTCCAGTTGCGGCATTTGATCTGCTGGTCGATCAGAGTCTCGTCATCACAGATCCATATTGGATATTTTCTTGGAAAAATAAAATAAATTTATACAAATCTCATACATTGACCTGACTCCGTACTAAGTAGCTCAAGCACTTGTATTATAGTTAAAACAGACAGCAGTGGCCTGACCATGAGTTTGAACTACCCCCGCTATCGAAAACTATCGCTGTGTCTCTTTCATTGTGATGCATTTGAAAGAGACAGAGCAATAGTTTACGTTATGTCAGTTTTCGATGTCAACTCATGGTAGCGCTACAGAGCATCACAAATGTAATACTTAAATATATATTACACCCAGACACTAAATAAACCCATAAAGACCTGGAGCCAAATAACCGGCGGCCATCGTTTACCAACAACTGTGGGAGAGCCAAGCTTCGGCATGAATGGGCTGGCTCGACCGGAGTGATACCACTGCCCACAGAAAACCGGCGTGAAGCAGCCCCTGTGCTGTGTTTCGCTGAGTGAGTGAGGGTACCGGAGGCCCACCCGGAGGGGAAGGGGATAAAAGGTTGGCAGCGCACTTGTAACTCCACTGGTGTTGCAAGTGCCCATGGGCGGCGGCAATCGTTTTACCAATAGGTGTCCTCTGCACGTCTGCCACATCTCACATAAAA